>JADDOF010000038.1:30758-54188 GCA_019603395.1 Cyrtorhinus lividipennis | reverse complement strand
CCACGCCCGACATTGCGTTAGTAGAAATTTTCTTAAAAATCTGAAATTTGGTCAGGGGCGTTTTGGCTCTAGTGGGTCCTCGAAACTTTTCACCCGATGGACCAAATTTGGGCGGGTAGGGTCAAATGTGTTTTTTGAAAAATGATTTTCGAGATTTTTGGCATTCTAGGTGTGTGGGGTATCATTTTCACTAAATTTTGGACGCTGAATCCAATGAAATGGGCCCAGAACGATTGGCCCCCTGGGAGGTTATGGGTCAAAATGGGTACCTATCTACCCATTTCGAATGTGTTTCGAAACTGAACCGATCACTGGCATGGTGTAAATACGGCTTTACTGGTCTCGTTACCCTATGTACTAAGTTGTTTATCTGCAATTTTCACGATAAGTCACACGTAGCAATAGTGAAAATCAGCACTCGTTACATATCATTTTATTGTAGATTGTAGAATGTGGGTTTACTCTGCACGCTAAGCGAAGCGGTGCCTTGCGAAGACGCGCGGAAAACGCCCGCTCCGTTGTTCATCTTCAAAGGGAGGAGCGATTTGAAGATAATTTCAAGAGAAGTTCCCCGCTGTTCATCGTTGTTGGTTCATTCAAGTTTTTACGTTTCAACCGTAATCGTAACAGTAAGAACACCTCATCGCTTCGCTTCGCGTGCAGCTGAAATGCTCCCAGCTCCGTCGGTTCGGCGATTCCTCTCCTCCTCCTACAACTTTCCTCCTTCCTCCTGCCCCACCGTGGTGGGCAAGGGGGCTTTCTCTGCAAAAATCTCATCCTCTCGTTGCAGAGAAAAAGTGGCCAAGGCTGAGGTGCGGCTCCCCCTTTCTTCCCAAATTTTTCCGTGAAATCTCCACCTCTTCAAATTTAACGGTTTTTAGCAAGTAACGTACAATGTGCAATATTTTGCGGCGGGTCTGTCAGTACCACCTTTCTTTAGCGAATAATGTCTCGGAACATTTGTGATTATCTTTAACCGAACGCTTATCTATCACCCACTCCACCGGCCTATCATGATTTACGGTGAATCTGCACTGTCCCCATCGAATACGGCCTGATGAGATTCGATATATCGCACACAGACAATAATCGATATGCGTACATTGCGTAATGATGATATGTAATGATGACATTAATCGTATTTTTAATGGAAATGAAGTGAGTATAAAATGAGAAAAAGAAAACTAATAAAAATGAATAAAAAAATATAAATTAATTTAAAAATAAAAGATGAAACTATGATTAAATAAATTATTTTTGCCGTTACGTATGAATAATTGGCCAATTAAAGACGCGTAAACCCACTCGCGCGATTGACACAGGCAATGACTCATAGAGACTTGTTATCAAATTGTTATCAATATATTGAATCTTATCAGGCTATACTATAAGGCAATGGGACCCCCATCACTGCAGATTAGCCAAACTTTTATTTATCTCCCACTCTATCGACTTAGCACCATTCGACATCATAACTTTTAATGTAAATTTTAGCATTGCCGAACATTAGAACACTTCAATAATACAAATTTTCCAGATTTCTTTGATTTGACATTCAAGCTGGCAGATTACAATCAAAGTTTCATACATACGAGAAATGTTGAGTTCTACCTCACTTGTTTATACTATTTTCCTTCCCGCAACCGGTGGTGGAGTAGGTAGTTCCTATAGCATGATACAGTTACATTGATACTAACTTATGTAACTTGTTATGGGAGCGAACTTCGAACATGTTCTTTTTCCCTTTTCGAGATGTAATTTCACCCAGTGAAGGTCAAGTTGAGCTTGAAAGAGTACCAGACAAGATTGGGAACTGAATTGTGTATATTTTGATTAGTTTTTGACACTTTGGTCCCCAGAAAGGACATGGGCTGATGATAATGCTGTCTGCAGCATCTGCAGTGTGTAGTGTGAGGCTTTTGGGGGGTTTTCCGGAAACAACAAATCTTCTTAATCTTATAACTTAAGATGAAGATTAAGGTTTGCATGGGGATCTATCTTAACTTTTCGTACATGAGTGATTGATGACTCGGGATGGGTATTATGAGATGGAAAGGTTACATTATTTTTGTGTCAATACTGTATCAGGTTTAAGTATAAAAAATCCATAAAATGATGCATGCAATTATGCCACAAAGTAGAGATTTTTTCGATATTTTCATCAAATATATCAAATTACTATTCAGCGTCAAAACTGAGTGTAATCATTCGTAGATTGGGATTTATTGACTTTTTTGACATTTGATTCTCAAGATGGGCTGTTTACTGGAACCATTCTTGTCGATTTTATCTTATTCCTCTTCTTTTCATTCATTCTACTTTTTCTTGAGGGTCTGACTAAATAAACTTGAGAGTATGCACCTACAACCTGTTATTGAAAGTATATTGTTGCTGTAAACCTGGTGAGAAGAAATGATAACTGTATCGAGTTGTGCAGTATTGATACAAAACATTGATATTTTGTCAATGAGTAGCGATATTTAAATATTGGACATTGTTACCCATTTATAGGATGGATTTGCTATCTTCTATCGGCATAAAACACTTCAATTCCTTTAGTATTTTTTTTAATCAATTTATAATAAGTTTTTTGGTAGGTTTATCGAGTTTTCTTTGGACTTTCTGAGCTCAGCTTGATCGATTCCTAACGAGTATTTTCAATTGTATTGCTGTTTTAGGTTGCTTTCATTAGACACAGCAAACACGAAAAACGAATTACCTAACGATTATTCCTTATTGTGTTGCTGTTTTGGGTTCCTTTCATTAGACAGCAACACGAACTCCTAACTAGTATTCCTAATTGTGTTGCTGTTTTTGGGTTCCTTTCATTGGGCAAGCAACACGAAACGAACTCCTAACAGTATTCCTGATTGTGTTTTGCTGTTTTGGGTTCCTTTTGATTAGACAGCACCACGAAAAACGAAATTCCTAACGAGTATTTTCTAATTGTGTTGCTGTTTTGAGTTTTTCATTGGACAGCAACACGAAAAACGAATTTCCTAACGAGTATGCCTAATTGTGTTGATCTTTGGGTCCTTTCATTGGACAGCAACACAAAAACGAATTCCTAACAAGTATTCAATGATTTCCCGTCAGATGATAGAATTTTGTTCAATATTAGTTTAGATTTTCTTCGAACCTCATTTTATCGGGTTTTCCTGCCATTTTTCTTCTTTTTTTTTTTCTTTTTTTCTTTTTTGGTTTTTCGCAGAACATAAACAAGTGCCCACATGCCGCCGCGACCTCAGCCTCAAATCTACTATTCAGAACGGTACTACGACGACAAATACGAGTACCGTCACGTCGTCCTTCCCAAAGAGATGGTCAAACTCATTCCAAAGACTCATTTGTTGACCGAGTCCGATTGGAGGGGCATCGGAATACAACAGTCGCACGGGGGGTTTCATATATGAAGGCCACGCCCCATGAAACCTCCAGATCTCCTCTTCAAGCGAGCCCATATTACCACCCCGCGAAACCGAACAATGAAAAAAACGGGGTCAAAACCCCCCACCACCCCTCAGCGTGCCTTCTATTCTCTATTTTTGTTTATTGTTCGTTCTTATGATAATTTTTTTCACCTCTGCCTAGTTTGCTAGTTTGTATTTTTTCTACTTGTCGTCATACATGATCGACTTACGTGCGATTCGGTTCAAACCAATCGAATAAATGCGGTGATTCTAAAAGCTATTGAGGTCCGTTTATGTATTATTCACCTTCTGGAGACCTAACTCCCTCACCTTATCGACTATGATGCCTATAATCTATGATTAAGTTGAGTAGGTAGGTACGTATTAGCAGGGACGTGAGCGAAACAACCCCTGTAGAGTCCACCGATTTTGGTTGTACAATATTTTCTAAATAAAAATGTGAAATTTTGGTTTGGGGGCATCTTTCCGGCTGTAGTTGGTCCTCAAAAATGTTCACCCTGATTAGAACAAATTAGGTAATGTAGGGAGGGGAGATAATGGGTCAAAAATGTGTTTTTCAATAATTGGATCTTCAAAATTTTTGGCAATTTTAGCGTGCAGGGTATAATTTTCCACTGGATTTTGGATGCTTTCTCATTTTGAATGAATCCTGAACCCCCCTCACACTTACTGTTTTCCCCATAATCATGCTCCATGGAATAACCAACCTCTGTGTAATATAATTTTTCCTCTACATCAATTTTGTTCACTTCAAACTGATTGTTTCCACTTCCAACGACTTATTAAGTTTTAGGATAAAGTAATGAATTTCCTGTACGGCTCATTCATAATAACGCTAAAAATGCCTCTATGATGGGGAAAACCGTGGGTTTCCGGTACTCATCCCAATCAATTCAGTGTCCCAAATTAGGTGGAAAATGATAACCCCACCGCTTCCGAAAAAGTTCCCAAAAACATTCACCCACATCAGGCTAAAAATTGGGTAGGAATTTTGAAAGTGGGTTTTCGAGATTTCTGGTACCTAGGCGTGTGGGGTATCATTTTCCACTGAATTTTGGTTGCTAAACCCACTGAGATGGGTTCCAGACCAATCATGAATCGTACATAATAAATTTTCGGGACCAATCGGAGATGGGTGACCTCAATAACCCACTCATAACCTTGGGCACGATTATTTGGAAAATAACCAACTAAAAAATCCGCATAGCCAAGCGCCATCGTTATGGGCTCACGTACTTATCTTTGATGAGTTTGATTTTGAATGCGATCAAGTAAGTAATTCCAAATGTCTTCCTGGGTTTGGTTGTTGAAATTTGGTAAAACGACCACTATTGATCCACAATAATAGTTATTTTTAGCCAAAAGATCTCAAAAAAAAAGTTTTTCTAAATTTTCAAACGATTTGAAAACCCACTGTTAAGGGGGCGTCACACAGTCCCTTGCAAAGTATTCCGAATTTATTGAAGCTCCTGTATGGAAAATTCTAACTTTCTTTTTGCAATATGCTCTTAAGACATGTGAAATGTTTTTAACCTATAAACAAATAAAATATTTCAAAATTCAAATTTTAAATTCGTAAACTTAAAAAAGTTAGGAGAATGGCAGTCAATCATAGTTCTGGACAGTTCACACGTTTGCAAAGGATATGCGAAAGAAAAAAATCGAATTTTTCATCAGGAGCTTCAATAAATTCGGAATACTATTGAGAAGAACCCTCGCACTCTTCGATTTGGAGTGGTTTGTGGTTTTACCATTGGGCATGTTCAGCCTATCACATCAATTTAGAAGCTTATCACGGAAAAGCTTATCTTATCTAAGCGGGTTTCCTTTGGGTTGTGTCGTTTTTCTCCTCAAGTCAATTCTAATCGGTTTAGTTTTCCGCATGCAAAAGGCAAGTTGGCTGAAAATTCTACGAAAATTCCATCGTCTAATTTAAGTATTTTGATACTGCTTTTCTTTCAAAGCTAACGATAAAAATGAGTTCGTATTACAGTACCCGTCTTGATGGGGAACTAAATGTCTACACTTGCGCTTTCCTATTTCCTTTTGTTTTCAACAAGACGCAAGAGAATGGGTACAAAATGCGTTGTTGCTGGCGTCTTTCTATGTGCAGGCGTCAAGAATATTACACTAGGATCGAAGAAAGTGCAATAAATTGAAGCATTGAAACCTCCAATTATGAAAATTGTCGTCAAAATGTGTATTTCGAACAATGGAATTCGAGATTTTTGGCGATCTAGGAGTGGGGTATATTTTACTAAATTTTGGACTGAATCCAATAATGGGTCCCAGAACGATTGGACCCACCGGAAGAAGTTATGGGTCAAATGGGTATTATTACCCATTTTGAATTGTGTTGATTTCTGGTACCTAGGCGTGTGGGGTATCATTTTCCACTAAATTGTGGACCTGAATCGATTGGAATGGTCTGGGACCCACCACAACCACTGTTCCCAATGTCTGTGGTCCAGGAAAATAACCAACCCCTGTGAAAGAATTTGCAGCATTTTATAGAAGAAATTCCAGCCCTATTTGACATCAGAAGTAAGAGGAGTGAATTGTTTTTGAAAGGAAGGAAAACTACTTAATTTACAGGAATAACGCTTAACTTATTTGAATCGTTTGGCAATCCCCTTACATACATTTCATCACCGTGTCGAAATGTCATCTCTGATGATGGCCTTTTTGATTGCTATCTTTTGAAGGAACACTGATGAAGGTGAGGAGTGGATGTGTAAAATTTTCACTGCTTTTTGCCACGCCTGTATAGGTTGCCCTGATTTCCTTAATATTTCTCCTATTGTGGATAGAAATGGTAAGAAATTCTCTTGTGATTTCACAAAAAACTCATCAAAAACAATCGGTTTTGGATTATAAGCCATCATCAGTTACAGTACTAATTAAGCTAAAAGTGAGAACACCTAGTTTTTATTTATAGAGAACGTGAAGACCATCTTTCTACATATTCTATTCGTCCTAAGACTAAAAGGGGAGAGATAATAGCTCCAATGAGGAGAAAAACGAGCTCAAAATGTGTTTTTCGAAGTATGGATTTTCTAGATTTTTGGCGATCTAGGCTGTGGGATACAATTTTGAAGTGGAATCAATGATGGTCCTGGAAGATTGGTGCCCTCTGAGAGGTTGTATGGGTCAGAATGGGGCATCTATTCTACCAATTTTGATAAGCGTTTTTGAAATTTCTGATACCTAGGAGTGTGGGGTATCATTTTCTCAAATTGTGGACACTGAATTGTTGACATGAGTCTCCATCGCTCGTGATCGAGGAATAACAAACCCTTGTGAATAAATTGCAGCGTTTTGCCCCTAAGCACATTATCCAAAATAATGAAAGACCGTTCATATCCATTACTTGCGGCTGTCTTTAAAAAACTAATGTGGTTTACTTTCCTGTTACAGCTACCAGTTTTGAAACAGTGAAAGCCTAATTCGATATATCGAAACATGTATGTTTGACTACATGTTCGCAAAGAGGTTTTTAGCCTACAGGTTATATTCCGTAATGGAATCACTAGGGATTATTACGTATCCCGTATGAGATCTCGTAAGTAAGGAACAAAACTACCCAAGAATTATTATGTAATATGATATATTGCTTTTATTAAAGTTATAAATAAAAAGTAAAAAAAACCTGCACATAGTAGTCATACATACCTGATTCGATTATTAATCGAATAGGCTTTCAATGCTGTGTCACAACTGCGTTGGACATTAACACGAAAGTACCCTAATTGGTCATTCATCATATCATCAAATGGGCGATGTTCGATTTGTTGAGAATAATAAACAAACTCCACATCAACAGGGTTATTCTATTTTTATTTATTTATTTATGTATTTTTTCACGAATATAAGGGCGTATTGTTCTGATAAAATCAACAAACCAAGTGAAGTCGTGTGGACGCAGATTGAGATTATTTATAAGTTGAGATTGTCTAGGACATATTGCTGTAGTTGTTTTCTTGTCCATTTCAGTGGTTCGAAAATGATCGGGCTCGATCGCGGTGCTGTTCGCAAACCTCCGCACGAGCGTAGCTCCGCCGCACGGCGGGGCCTGACCACTTCGCGGGCACTCAAGTCCGACCAAGTGAATCCTGGTTACAAGAAGATTCAGCCAATCCAGGAGAAATTCAGCGTCGAAGACGGCACTCCAGTCCACCTGAAGGGGGGAATGTTGGACACGTTGCTCTACGGGTCCACAATGGCGGCCTGCGTCGGAGCCGTCGGTTGGATTGGGGTTTTCTTCTACGACATCGCCCAGAGATAGAAGCCTCCGAGTTGTCCTTACGACAACACATCATATTTCAGCCATAAATACACACTCACTCAATCTATGAGCACGACTGTATAGTTATGATGGTCGTATTGCCAGGTTTTGAATATTACATGTTAACATTCCGTTTCATTCCGTACATTTCACTATGATTCCAAAGTTAACCTAATTAAAGGTGTCGTTAATTGAAAAAAAACTTATTTTGCCCTCAACTCGGTTTAGAATTCAATTTCAACAGGAGTCCATATTGGTGGTCATTTTCAAAAAAGTCAATCTCTCCGATTCGGTCAAAATGCGGACGATCAAGGTGTCTAGATCAGATTAGACAACGTCGTCCGCCGTCCACGCCACTTTGGTTAGTAGGGAAAATTTCTAAAAATCTTGAAATTTTGGCCAGGGTCCGTTCGGCTCTAGTTGGTTCGAAACTTTTCAGTCCGATTGGACAAATTTGGGGAGTAGGGGTCAAAATGGTATATCAAAAATGGATTTTGAGATTTTTGCAATTAGGTGTGTGGGGTATCATTTTCACTAAATTTGGACGCTGAATCCAATGTGAAAGGGTCCCAGACCGACTGGTACCCACCGGCAAGAAAATGTGAGCAACAAAGGGGTATGTATCTACTCCATTTGTGTTTGGTTATTTCCTTGAGTAATCAACTATTTTTATGCAAAAAAGGCTCGGAACCTCGTCTGATTCGTGCTCAAAATTTCCAAAAACCAATATGTCCATACGCCCGTCTGCCGTCCAGAGCCGTTTTTGGTTACGAAAATTTTCGTTTTCTAAAAAATCTGAAAATCCCACCGCTCATACAGGTGGACGTTGGTACCTCATATTTGTTATTTATAATTTTTAAAATACGCATTTTGAACCGTATGCTCATTTCTTTTAATTGGATGATATAATTGACGCTTACCCCATTAGAGTGATGCCAATACTATAGGATGGAGCAAGCTAGGCCAAGATAAAATGGATCTTTAGTCGTTTCCAGTACAAATAAAACTACTAGTTTCCTAAAAACTTAAAAACTAATTTCCGCATCGTCTGCAATTGTCAATTATCATCATATCAGCCACCAGATTTGACAATGATTATTGAAATGGCGAGAGATGTGGGAAAAATTACAACTACATTACAATAATTGTCCAATCGGCTAGGCCTGTCCATTGTTGGGCCAGGGGTCAACGCTTAGATATGAATACTCGAAAAATAAGATGGTACACACTTGAAGGATAAATTTGATCATGTCAAAGAGAAGAAAATAAATAATAAATTCATATTAATTTTTAACAATTTTTCTTCTGTCATCCGCATACATGCTTCTCGGACCAAATTTTGGGGGGGGTAGGGGTCAAAAGTGTTTTTCAAAAAAGGATTTCGAGATTTTTTACGATCAAGGCGTGTGGGTATCTTTTCCACTAAATTGGGACCCTGACTCAATTGGAGAAGTACTCCATCTCCGTTGAAGATCATTTGCATTGTTTTTTTTTTTGTTCTAGGGATTACGTTCTTACACAGATGACTTCTCATTGCGGATACCTCTTGAATCCGAGTCCTTTTGGCGATATGGGATGCATACAAAGGACAATTATTGAAGTTTGCTCCAAATCGTCACCAAAACAACCCGTCGTCAGAGAGTGATTGATTTACACATATATTCATATCTACGTGGTAGAACACTAGTCAATTTCATTGTTACGGTAAGGTGAACAAATTCAAAACTTGCAGTCAGATGTCAGAAATGGCTAGCTATTTAAAATCCTTTGCCTCAAAAGAGCTCAACGTCTAGTTCAAAAACTAATGATAATGCAGACAACGGTACTATAAGTCAGGATTGGGGGAGGAAAGTTAGACTCCCCTCCTCAAACGTCCTCGAACTATCAGATTTTGTGTGCTCTCTGATTCTCAGTTGAAACTCATTTTTTGGCTATTTGAGTTTCACAACGAGATAGTTAGATCAGTCGTGTTACAGTCTGGTTCTCACCACGTTGTCGGCGCAGCAAATGAACAGAAAATTTCCAATCTTTTTACAAATTGTTGAACACAGAATTGGTTTGGAAAAGCATGGTAAATCATATGGCAGATGGTGAGGCCAAAAGCGGTTGGCCATTTTGGCATCTGATTCACAATATGAGTTCTCACTGTATGAGTATATTGAGGCGAGTTCGTTCTACTTTTACGGGAATAATTTTGGATTACCCGACCACATTGTTTTGAAGAGAAGCGATGCTCCGTTTTGGACGAATTTCTAAGTCTGTTCGTGTTACGTGAGACTTGTTTTCTCCATCATTGATCACAATTGTCAAACCTGTGTCTTTTAAAAAGGTCATACCATTTGCCGTTTTCCTGGTTCCGGCGAAACGTTAGTCGATTTTCTGAAAACTACGGATGTTCTGAGCAATGTTATCCCGTAAGTCGGCTCGCCGATGGCACTTCACATGAAATTTACTGTCAAATATGTGGCAAGTCTGGTTCATAGTCTTCTCCCACCACCGTTCATTGCGAACACAACCGAAGGTATATAAAACCGACATGGACCTCATTCTAAAGTATATTCGCAACCACATCCGGTGGAACTTGTAACTGATGTTGCAGACATTCTTCAAAAACATTACTTGACCTGTTGAAAACGTATGAAACTCGGATTACACAGACGAGAATGATTCTCAACAAGAAAAGCTTCCATACCAACGCAGTCCACGAAAAAAATTCAAATGACAAATGTGATAATGCATCTGACGTGAGAGAAAACTAGAAGTAACCTTGGGACTACGCACACAATATTTTCAGTCCAACAGAATACAAAGATCTCATAGAACGAGCTGCTTTGGGCAAACTTTGGACGATTTTCGAGACAAATCCGAAGATGAGCTGGTTATTGAGCAAAAGAGCTTAATGACGCTTGATATGAAATGGAATGCAAATAGACATCACCTACCTGGAGGGGGAATGGATCAAAAAGTGTTAAAAAACGAGAACATTCAGATTTGTCACATGACAATGGTTGTTTATAGCAACAAACACGTCTTTGCTGCAGTGAAAAGTATTTAAGTAGCTGGATTTCCCATCTCGATGAGCTCTGCTTAATAGAATCGTGCTGTTCATCAATTCGTGTTATTTATTTATTTATTTTTCATTTTGAAAAGGAATTCTTTATACAAGGTGGTCCCAGGAGTTGTTTCCTCTACCCTTTTCCAAAACATTGTCCAAATGTTATGTAAACCATTTTTTTTTGTAAGGATCTCAAATATCATATTGCGAACCATTGTGCAAGTGACACTACCTTTCTTATTTTAAAAAGGAACCAATTTTTGTATATTGCAGATTCGGGATTCACCAAAATCCATGAAATGTAATCATGCAGATAAGTCACGCAAATTTACGCACTCAAAACTGTAAGCAGTGGATGTGGCTTATTATAGATCATCTGAAGAAAAATTTGAAACAATTGTCCATTCTGCACTGTCTGCTGTGTCCAAGCAATGGACATATTGGTTCTTGCACAAGAAGAATGAAGAAAACTTGTTTTACTCTTGCAAAATTCAAACATTTTGAAACCATCTGTGACTTGGACTTGTTTGTTTGTTGAAAAAATTGCCACTAGGTGTTGCAATTTCAACAACAAATGGCGGCTTAAGCCCGTTTTTTTGGTTGGTTATTCCTTGAATATCAACCTATGTTTTCATGATAATGGTCAACCTCTCCGATTCGGCTCAAAAATTTTTCTGGACGTTTCATGATGTCCGGATCAAAAAAGGTCAATGTCCGTCCGCCGTCCATTGTCCGCCGTTTGGTAGTAGTGAAAATTTTATAAAATCTGAAAATTGGGTCAGGGGTTGTTCCAGCCGAGACGGGTCTCGAAAACTTTTCAGCCGATCGGACCAAATTTGGGGGGGGTGGTAGGGTCAAAATGTGTTTTTGAAAATGGGTTTCGAGATTTTGGGGATTTAGGCGAGTGGGGTGTCATTTTCCACTAAATTTTGGACGCTGAATCAATAAATGGGTCCAGAACATTGGCCCCCACCTGGAAGAATATATGGGTCAAATTGGGTATTTATTTACCATGTGGTGACTTCAGCCGAATAAGTACAACAAAACACATCGTCATATCCTGTTGTTTATAACCAGGTTTTAAACTTAGCAACCAATTTTGAGCAGTTGCCTACAATTCTTTACTGTCCGAGCTTTTTATCCGTACCATTCAATTCAATTTAATACCATTATATTAGCCTCCTAATTACCTCGTTTTCTCAATATTATATTAGTAAATTAGTGTCGTAGTGCCCATAGATACACCCTCTTGAATATGTGTTTCGGGATTTCTGCTACTAGGCGTGTGGGGGTATCATTTTCCACTAAATTTGGACGTGAATTCAATGATGGTGTGTCCCAGAACGATTGGCACCCACCGAAGAAGTTTGGGTCAAATGGGTATGTATCCACCCATTTGGTATGTGTCAGGATTTCTGGTACCTGGGCGTGTGGGGTATCATATTCCACTAAATTTTGGACCCTGAATCGATTGGAATGGGTCTGAGACCCGCCACACCCAACTGTTTCCCCCATTCGAGGAATAACCAACCCGTGTGTAAGAATTTGCAGATTTTTTGGTTGGTTATTCCTTGAATAATCAACCTATGTTTTCATGATAATGGTCAACCTCTCCGATTCGGCTCAAAATTTTTTTTCTGGACGTTTCATGATGTCCGGATCAAAAAGGTCAATGTCCGTTCCGCCGTCCATTGTCCACGCCGTTTTTGGTAGTAGAAAATTTTCTAAAAATCTGAAATTTGGGTCAGGGGTCTGTTCCCAGCCGAGATGGGTCCTCGAAAACTTTTCAGCCCGATCGGACCAAATTTGGAGGGTGTAGGGTCAAAATGTGTATTTTGAATAATGGGTTTTCGAGATTTTGGGTGATTTAGGCGAGTGGGGTGTCATTTTCCACTAAATTTTGGACGCTGAATCCAATAAAATTGGTCCCAGAACAATTGGCACCCACTTGAAGAAGTATTGGGTCAAATTGGGTATTTATTACCCATTTTGAATGTGTTTTCGGGATTTCTGCTACCTAGGCGAGTAGGGTGTCATTTTCAGAACAATTGGCACCCACCGGAAGAAGTTATGGGTCAAAATGGGTATGTATCCTCCCATTTTGTATGTGTCAGGATTTCTGGTGCCTAGGCGTGTGGGGTATCATATTCCACTAAATTTTGGACCCTGAATCGATTGGAATGGGTCTGGGACCCGCCACACCCACTGTTTCCCCCATTCGAGGAATAACCAACCCGTGTGTAAGAATTTGCAGATTTTTTAAATCTTGGACTTGTCTGATTCTTGTAAGAATTGAGAAGGAGTAGAATTGCATTCAATTGAGGTAAGTTGAGGAGATGTAAAATAATACACGTCACGTTCAAACAATTTACTCTACTTTGAATAGAGAACAAAAATAAGCACTAAATTAACAATAACAATATATTGATCATTTGAATAACATTTTGAACCAATTGTCCATTCTTTTATGAGGCAAATTATGGCAACAAAAAATACAAAGCAACCGAGATTTTAGATTATCACTCCATAGTGGTTGGTGGTGATTACTGATTCACTGTGGAAAATCAACCATAGTAAGTTGCGAACAACTACGGGAACAATTGTTCAACCCTTATGATCATATTTGGGTATATAATGTGCTTTTATATTCCTCTGGTGAGTATAAAAATGTCTTCAAAGTAGATAGGTGTTGTTGTGGCTTGAGGTAATTAGAATGAGATACACGGACGCGGTTCTGATGAATTATGAATAACGGTTTTAATGCGAACAAGGTGACTGAACCATATTGAACGAGGAGACACGTATATGAGGCACGAGCAGAATGGAGACTGAACTTAACGCTAACAAAATGGCGTTGTCTCATTGGCGAACCTAAGCTCTAAACTGTTCTCTATAACTGTTCTTCACTACACTCTCCCTCAGTAAATTATTTCAATTGGTATAGTCTCTGAGGTAGAGGGGTCATTGGCGTTGACGGCATGATCTTCGCAGTTCAGGCTGATGTGATGGTGCTTGTGAGGTCAGTGGAGCTGGAGTGGCTGATGTAGGTAACTGAGTAGATCCTGGATTGTTGGTTGGTAGATCAACAGCAGAGTTACTGATAATTGGGATACCAGTTCTTGGATGAGGTGGGTGTTCATCAGCAAAGGTGACAGTCTTTTTTGGAACCAGTGATGCAATAAGTTGGTTGATGTGTCTCTTGATTGTGCGACCAGTGTCCAATTCTACAATGTAGTGATACTGACCCAGCTTCTTTTGAATTTTTCCGAACTGCCAAACATCTTGATTTCCTTGACGAATCCTGGCTTGTACCCTCTCTCCTTCTTGAAGAGAACGAATTTTCAATGCACTTTTGTTTTGCACCAACGCCTTCTTGTTTGGAAGTAAAGCATCCAAGCGGATACGCAAATGCCTTTTTAAATATAATTCTGCAGGTGATTGGCCTGATGCTGAAGGTGTTGCTCTGAAGCGAAAAAGGATATTCCTAATCTTTGGTGCAAGTGTAACGGGGCAGCAGAGTCCAAGTGCCCCGTCAAGAAACTTCGGTACGGATCGAGCCCTCTCCCCTCCAAGCGCCTGAACCAGCGGGGCGAAAGGCGTGTCCTCATCGGACACATCGGAGTAGGAGGAGGGGAAGGCGACTTGACGAGTGGGCTGGGGAAAGGCTGGGCAGTCAGTCGTGTACAAACTCAAGGGAAACGAGGTTGGCCCCCCCTGCTCGCCATAATCTCGAGAGGACGAGGCGAGGCAGGGGCGGGGCGGAACAACCTGTTTCGGGGCGGAACAACCGGAGCGGAACAACCCCAGCGAAACAACCTGTTTCGGGGCGGAACAACCGAAGCGGAACATCGAAGCGAAACAACCGACGCGAAGCAAATCAACCCCTTGTGAAGCTGGTGTTGTGAACGTGACCTGAGGGAACAAGTGTATCGTGGTTCCTTCAGGGTGAGAACTTGGGAATTGGGAGATCAGCCAATTCCTCTCCCGTAACAGTGGGCCCTTATACGAACTGAAAATCCCCCGTCGGACCCGAGTGTTGATTCGTTCGCGCCCGATTCGACGGCCAATAGTCCAGGTTCCCCACGCACCGCCAGTCGTCGGACCTCCGTCGGAAAGAGCCTCGCCTCCTCCGGCCTGGACGGCGTTCCCCTGACCGAAGCCGAGCAGCGAAGAGAACATCACCCTGTTGTCTCCATCCGAAGAAGTTGGTACACGTAAGTGGCGAAATAACTCTGTCTCGTACCCTCGCAACGCGAAAGTCGAATCTCTAAATCTGGCCCAAGCCCTGACGTTTAGTCACCAGAAAGCTGATCGTAGAGTGTACATTGTAGCCGTATTATTTAGTATTTTGTCTGTCGTGCGTTAGGAAAAGAGAAAGGAATTAGGGGAGGACATTAACAAATCACTTCCACTTTTACCGTTATTCAAACCAAACATTTTGAGCCTTCAGCTACCCCGTAAATTCATTTGGCCCTCAGCCCTTCACTTTTGCCTACTCAATAATTAGGTTACGTAATAGTCAATATCCTTCTCGGCCGAGACATTCCGTATTTTATATTTCCGTCAATTGCGTTTATTATAAGTCAATATTGAACCCTTGTCTTTTCAATCACGAAACCCCATTCCTCAGAGCTTGGTAAATTCAGGTGTACTTGGCGTCCATGACCGACCATTGCAGACATTCCGGACGGTAAGTGAAAGTCTTTAATCTCCCACTAATTATTCGCCTAGGTCTATTTTTGGATCCCTAGCCCGTTAAGTGAAAACGACGGGTTACACAAGTGGCGTAGGATCAGTAGCAGCAGCTTTCAGGCGACGCTTGAGGGTTTGGATGCTTCGCTCAGCTAATCCATTTGTGGCAGGGTGATTGGGTGCCTGGTTGTGGCTGTCTATGTCAATGAGGCTAATTTTGAGACCACGAATGCAACCAAGCAGGGCATTGTGTCCTGATGGCACTATGAATAATTCTGCATCTATTGACTTGTTCTTGTAGGTAACTGAGAGCTTTACTTTACCCTTTGGCTTGATGATGTGGTCAGAGTATGAGCGGAATGAGACTTAAGTTGGCTGGACTGGTACATTGAGACCTAGTTTATTAAAATCTGGCTCTGATATCAGGGAGAAACGAGCACCGGTATCTACTTCAAAATCTTGAGGCTTTCCATTCAGTGAGACAGTAACCACATACTTGTCTGTTTCTGGTCCAACCACATACAAATCCTGGGCCTCCTCAATTCTTCCAATACCATAGCTGTGCTCTGAGCTATCATTGTCCTCTTTGTGCACTTTGGCGAACCGAAGCTCCGAACTGTTCTCTATAACTGTTCTTCACTACAGATGTCAACTCATGAGAAAATCTGGAGGAACATTGCACAATATATGATGTACGGGTCATTGGTAAAAGTTTAAACTGTTTTCCTAGATAACGTTAGTCACTGCCGGTGACTGGTTCTCAGAAGATGCCAATGTTTTGGACGACTCATCTGTGGTACCCAAACATTATCACCACATGGACAGGCAATTGCAAATCTCGCTGCCACCAATTTCAGAAGGTGATCTCCAATTAACAGCAGTTCAGGTTATTCAAGATTTTATATTATAGGAGGATATTCTGTTGTTATAAGTTTATTTATTAGAATGACAACCCAAATCAAATGTAAACAGTGATTGAATTCAAGAGAATGATGAGTAATGCTTAGCTCTTAGTGGAAAATGTAAAATTACCCAATCAGGTACTTTTCCACCCCCACCCCCCCAATTGCCTTGCCTGGTGCAGTTTTGATATTCCCGATATTCACTGATATCGATACAAATGTATCGTCGATACAAATTTTCCTTTGAAGGATTCAGACAGAGAAGAGGATTTCCATGGGACACCGAGCAATACACACAAAAGAACGTCAGCAGGGTGATCAAACAAATCCTAATAGAGTTCGAAGGCAAATTGAAACGTGTCACGAAACTTACCAAACCTGAACGTTGGATGCTTGAAATGATGAACAAAGTTCACGCTGCTCTAAGTCGAACAAAAAACGAATACATTTGGCACAAACGTAAAGTATTTCAGGCGGTGAGTACCTAAAGAACTCTAAAAGTACAATGCTGATCGATTAGGGGTTAGATTTAATGAGGAAAAAAATACTTCTACTTAAGTTCGTTCTACTTAAACTGATCAGACGTCACCTGCAAATAAACGTCTTCTTATACCCACTGAAAAATGTACCTTTTTTACCTACATCCTATTAATAAATGAAATGTGCATCCGAAGGTTACCTACGTTTCGCGTTCATTCACTTCGTTTACTGTGGAGTCTCCAAATTGCAATATGGCTCATTTGGCACGGCTGATGATAAGCTTTATCGAATATATTCGCAGGTAAGGACTGCTATGATGCTTTTTTAACTACATATGAAGACCTAGCTCAGTAACCGAGCAAAGCAAACGCTGCTGCGTCAGCATAAGACGTTATAATATGTATAAACAGCTTCCCGGCTTCTCCTGGTTTATTTCCTGGTATTTGTGAGAATGAGCCATTTTGAGATAATTGACCGTTTTTAGAAAAATCTCTGGGAGTCTTTAACAAAA
Organism: Cyrtorhinus lividipennis; assembly: GCA_019603395.1. Lineage (NCBI taxonomy): Eukaryota > Metazoa > Arthropoda > Insecta > Hemiptera > Miridae > Cyrtorhinus > Cyrtorhinus lividipennis. The sequence continues at coordinate 36,832 of JADDOF010000038.1, read as the reverse complement.
AACGACGTAGATTCATACTTACTTAGGACCCTACCTAGTTTAGGAAAAGAAAGGTTTTTAATTTAATTTTTGAAACTTATACTTGTTACGATCCAACTGAGGCTGCCTGATCAGAGCAGATTCAGGATTGAGAGAGCGTGCCAGTCCTAGGCAATAAAGGTTATTAGAACCCTTTTTGCGTTCATTACCTTCCACCGCCACTGCAGGATTAGCATTATGCTAATGATCTATTGTTCACAAAATAACAAAATAAATATATATATTTTAATGTAAGCCTCTCTCGAATTAAAATGTGTTTGAATTTTACTATTATTTAATTCGGGTTTCTTCGGAGAATTTGGAAAGGACCTAGCGAGAGGATACGGGATGTAAGTCCAAGACTTACGACTGAGCAACTAGGGATACCAAAAATGAACATGAAATACATTGAAACAAAATGAATTATAATTAAAACAAGGACTCGTTGCAAAGGGAAATATGCCTCAACCTGGGCTAGAATTGGTACAAGACAAAGTAATTCGACAAAGTAAATTAGACAACATGTGGAGCATAAAATAGGTACCTACAATATTAATACATGATACATGAAATACAAATTTAATGAACAAGTGCAACGATACCGGCTGACGAAAACGGCGTCGACGTCGAAGGAAAAACAGGAGGGGGCTCGCTGTCCCGCAGGTACACAGCGAGGCTTATTGACTTGAGTCCTTTATCTCATGGGGAAACACAATATTACCGCTTCGGTCGACTTCAGCACGGTCGCAGAGTTCACTTCAGAGCGAGCACAGGACGAAGCCAGGATGGACTGAGTGAGAAATCTCTTGCACGACAGGGTTACAAAAATATATGCTCCAACATTTTGGGCCCCCCAGTCGGAGGGGCACAACCGCCCGGTTGGGCAACTTAGCGACGAGTGCGGGCCTCTCTCGATGCGATGTCCAGACAGGAGCTGCGCGCGCATTTGGCGCATGCTCTCTCCCTTCTGGCCTTCTGGAGGCAGCAAGCCTGGGGGCTTACATTAAAAAAAATAAATAATAACAACAAAAAACGACGTAGATTCATACTTACTTAGGACCCTACCTAGTTTAGGAAAAGAAAGGTTTTTAATTTAATTTTTGAAACTTATACTTATTACGATCCAACTGAGACTGTCTGATCAGAGCAGATTCAGGATTGAGAGAGCGTGCCAGTCCTAGGCAATGAAGGTTATTAGAACCCTTTTTGCGTTCATTACCTTCCACCGCCACTGCAAGCCACTGGTAGAGTTCATTTACAACCAGATGCAGAACTGCCTTCTTAAAAAAAATATTCGCAGGCAAGTAAACCAACGTTTTTGGTTGTTCCAGAATCCCCGTGGAGCTGGAAGAAAAAACTGAACTCGTCAGGACGCGACTATACGCGTATTTTCACAATTTTGGAACGTGGAATGAACAATTCTCGAATGATATGGTCACTATGGTCAAAATATTAACCGGATCTGAATCACAATTTGGTTCATCAATCGGAATTCTTGAAGTAAAATGGAACGAGAACTTCAGGTTCGCCATTTTATTCTGCTGTCAGAGAGAGAATCTTGCCTGACATTTTCTGCCTAGAGGTCACTGACCAAAATCTTAGATTTTTAGAGAACTGTCTCCACAGCGTCCACAGTTTTGTAGAAAATAATACCCCACAAGTCGTCGAAAATGAAGCACACGGGGAAAATAGTGGGTGTGGCGGGTACCGGACCCATTCAAATCGATTCAGGGACCAAAATTTAGTGGAAAATGATACCCCACACGCCAAAGTCAAACATAGTATTGATATAATTGCGGATCAGGTCTAAGACTGGGAACGATAAAATGTTTACGGGAGGCACGTGGAGTAGTTTCGTCAGAGAAGTCTTCTCAAGGGCTACCATTTGGAACTGAATGACATTGAAGAGCCAGGATGGAGATCTCATCAAGGGAATATGACAAAGTTCTCGCTCACAAAGGGCATAAAGAATTCGATTGCGCACGACAACCCCCTCCACCGTAGATGATAAAAAGACACCTAGAGGAAGGGTGTTGGGGGGCCCCAAGCGCGGAAGCCTGGTGGCTTGTTGTGCTTCTCTTAGGTGTCCCCTTCCTTTAGTCCACAAACAGCCCTAGTCCCCTGATGAGGGTTGTTAGGTTGTGGACTGACTTATTGCAGGGTACGGTTCTCATTGGGGTTTGTGTCCCAAAGAGGGTGTATCTGCCGGATGTCAGTGCTGGGTACTCAAAGATTATGTGAGTTGCAGTTTCGTCTGCTTCCTCACAAAACCTGCATAGAGTTGTTGGTTGTGTTACCCTATGCGGTTCAGATGAAAACGCAGAGGAGCGAAGCCGGTTAGTAAGCCAACTCACCAAGCTCTTAGGTCGCCGCGTTTAAGTCTGAGTAGGTCCTTGGTGAGTGATGGATGGGGTTCTGCCACCATGGACTGCCACCACTGTGGACATGTCCCTCAATATTCCGCCATCTATCGGCGTGTTTCTTGTACGTCCACTTCTTGATGGCAGCTCTGAAGGAGCTTTTGGGCAAACCTACAGCCGGCTCTGGGCCCTCAATGGGGGTTTTGGGGCCCCTCCTGGCGAGCTCATCGGCTTTTTCGTTGCCCTCGATTCCCCTGTGCCCTGCCACTCACTCAAGGGACACTGTATTGCGGGCTGCAAGAGCACAGAGTCTGCTCACAGTCCTTCACCACCTTTGATGAGATGGGTGCTGTGAGTGCTTTAATCGACGCCTGGCTGTCGGAGAGAATGCGGAGGTGTGCATTAGTATGTCCTCTCCTCAGACTCTCCAGGGCACATGCATTGATTTGGTTTGGTTTGCATAGGTTTGGCTCCATACACCCCAACGGTACGCTTTCCCATCAATACCGGTAAGCCCAATGTTCCCAAGGATGAGCACGAGAGCTCGACTGGGCTTTGGAAGTGGAGGGAGCTCCCCCAAAAACTGCGCACCTTCACAGAATGGCAATTGTGAGGGGGCTTCGTGTGCTTGCAAGGTTTTCAGAACCCCTCATAACTCGATGGTGTGGCCCCCAAAGAGTATCTAGAATACAATCATTTTTAGATTTCAAAAGGTTGATTAGCGTCGATCTCTACAACACTCAGGCCATAAATCAAAATTATGAGGAAATTTTGTTTTTCATTGGTCAGCAATCAATAACCAAAATTACGTTCTGGCAAACTTCTGGAGCGATGAGAGGGAGGAATAAGATTCATTTGAAGGGTTAAGCCCCTAAGGTAAACTGCATCCTCTACGTGGTGGTTGTCAGAATACTAAATTCTATTGTTCACTCTAGCGGCAATTCAATTCTAATTCAAATTGCTACACGCTGACTTATGGAAAAAGTAGTTGCTTGGCTTCACTTTACTTCGCAAGATCGATAGAAAACCTTCACCTCAATAAGATGGATTTAAATTATTGAATCAAGGGCGATGAATCAGAATCAGTAGTCGTCATGCCTTCCGAAGGAGGTGCAGGAGAGAAATGTGAATGTGCAACGAATTCCTTAACATGGGTTAGTTATTACTATATTACTAGGCGCATGGAGACTCATTCCAATCGATTCAGCGTCAACATTTAGTCGAAAATGATACCCCACACGCCTAGATCGCAAAAAATCACAAAAATCCATTTTTAGAAGTGCACATCCCCAACCCCTGTGAAATAATTGGCAGCAATTTTTATATATTATAATTCTATATTAATATTATAAATATTTTATATGATAAAAGTTCAAGGCGGAATTTTTGAGTCGAAAGCATACGCGAATGTATTATTATAATAAAAAAATCAGTTAAGTAATAAATTTAATAAATCATACCAGTTTTCATCTGATTGTCATACTCCACAGTTCCACGCTTCCAACTGGTTTGAACGATTTTTTGTTTTTTCAATCAATCCAAAAATCATCAGCATTTTCACAGTGCTTCTTCATGGCTGGATTGCAGCTCTGACAGGCAATGAGCCACCATATGCAGTCACATTGGAATGCCAGTAATTAATAATATATTGAGTATAATAATCAACCTCTGTCAACATCACAGATTTGCCACAAAATATTTCAGTTTACGCTCCATGATGTTCAGATCAACACTGGGAGTGAAAAGCAAAAGTCAGATTCCCCTGAGAAAGATTTATTTCATAAGCCACCACCTAATGTTCAAATTCTAAAGTAAAATATCCAGTAAAAACATTAAAACAGTATACAAAGTCTGGATGAATATATTAGGAATGTCCATTAATTATATATGTGTTCAAATAAGTCCTTGATCCTCTGATCCCATGGTTCCTGATCACATGCACACTTCATAGGCTAATGTGTGTTCTCATGTGCCTTATCAGGGCCCCTCCATATGCAGTCTTGTAGTCACACTGGTCACAAGCATATGGTTTGGCGCCTGTGTGAGTCCTCATGTGGATTTGCAGATGCCCAGCCTGTGCAGCTCTGTAGTCACACTGATCACAAGCATATGGTTTGGCACCTGTGTGAGTCCTCATGTGCCTTCTCAGATGCCATGACTGTGCAGCTCTATAGTCACAATGATCACAAGCATATCGTTTGGCGCCTGTGTGAGTCCTCATGTGGATTCCCAGATCCCCTGCCTGTGCAGCTCTGTAGTCACAATAATCACAAGCATATGGTCTGGCGCCTGTGTGAGTCCTCATGTGCCTTCTCAGTTGCACTGCCTGTGCAGCTCTGTAGTCACACTGATCACAAGCATATGGTTTGGGCGCCTGTGTGAGTCCTCATGTGCCTTCTCAGAGTGCCTGCCAGTGCAGCACTGTAGTCACACTGATCACAAGCATATGGTCTGGCGCCTGTGTGAGTCCTCATGTGGTTTTCCAGAGCCCTTGCATATGCAGCTCTGTAGTCACACTGATCACAAGCATATGGTTTTGTGCTTGTGGACATTCTCTTTCCCCTCAAGAACCAGCAAAGTTAGTCTTGACTCTTGGTCTCAGCTGTCAGATGTCCAATCTAAATATGAACAGAATACAATCATCTTATGTTCCATAGTGCTCAGCATCAATGCCATGAAATGAATCATGGAATAAGTATTAGGAACGCTCACTTAATACAAAATGGTGTTATGACTTTGAGTGTTGTGACTCCAGCACACTCTGAAGTTACCTGGTTTGGAACTAATTGGGTTACTAGAATGATTGGGAGATAGCAGCATTTTAAGTCATTCAAACCCAACAATCTTCTCAACAATACTTCCAACATGGCTGTTCATCTTCACCACAGAGAGCACTGGACCCCAACTATATTTCCCGCCTTAATTCAAAAGGGGACCTGGTACCCTCCACATTGGTCGCCAGTTTAAATTTGCTCGTTTACCAGTTGATTGATTAAAACACAGGAATGTAGAACATAATCAGTATATATTTAAAACTCCTACTAAATTTACGTACAGTCAATTATTCACATCAAAAAGACCAAAATGCAGTCCTTAGCAAGCTATTAACGAAAAGAAATAGTATATTGTTGGTTTAGTATATGGTTAGAAACCAAAATTCCCACGCGAATAGTCACAATATAGCCACAAATAGGCGCACAAGAGGCGACGAGCAAAAGGCGTAAGTCATCCCTTGGCTGCTCCAGCGATGTCCGACCACGACGCTGCCGCGGTCGTTTTCTTGACCATAGCAGTTGCATTTCAAGCGTTGATTTTGCGCCTTCCTCAGCTTCTCTTTCAACGTCGTTTCTTTTGAGGATTGTTCCTTTTTTATATTTTAGCCAAAAAGGGTTCCCAAAGAGGCAACTCGATTTATTGAAGAGTGTGGAGGAGTTTATAAAACTGAACCCTAACTGCAAAAATCCATTCACAAATGGGAAGCCAGGGAGGTCATGGCTAAAGGGATTCCTCCAGCGCCATCCTGATTTTACCTACAGAACGCCTGAGGCCGTCACAGCAGCCAGCTCCAACGTGAGTGCAAACGACCTAAAAAAGTGGTTTGATAATGTGAAGGATCATTTAGAGGAGGAAGGTTGTTTTGATGTTCTTGAGCAGCCTCAAAGAATATTCAATGGAGATGAGACAAACTTTTTGCTA
>JADDOF010000038.1:0-30733 GCA_019603395.1 Cyrtorhinus lividipennis | reverse complement strand
GTGCCTCCCCCAAAACAGGGAGAGTTCTGTCAAAAAGGAAACAAAATGTGTATGAAGTGGACTGTGGAACAGCAAAGAGCGCTGTGACTGTGATGTTCCTTTTTCAGCTGCTGGTGTGAGTGTTCCTTCTCGATGATCATTTATCCGTACATCGACTCCCGAAAGAAATCATCAATCAGTTCATGAAAACTGGGCATCGGACGAAGTGATTCAGGATGGATGAAGGCTGAGAATTTCTTGAATATATTGCCAATATCTTCGTTCCCATTCTTAAGAGAAAAGAATATTGCAAAGCCATTCATCTTTTTGTGGACGGGCATAAGAGCGATCTCACTTATCAAGTCAGTATCTGTGTCGCAAGAGGCATCATTCTGGTTGCCCTTTACCCCAATGCTACTCGTATTCTGCCAGCCACAGAGGTTTCAGCATTCCGTCCTATCAAGCAAGGGTGGACAAGAAAGTTGCCGAGTGGAAAAATGGAATGATCACCAAAGAGCTCGTTGCACCTCATTTGTTGCGTTTTGCGTGAAGCCTGCGACCATTTCAACCATAGACTCATGGCCTCCGAATACTGGGCCTGTGGTGCCGGAAACTGGGTAAATTGTGCCCATCTTTTGTGGATCTTTCAATTTTTCGACACGTTTTTATTTTCAGAGAAATGATTGTGAGGTCCAACTGGCTTTTAATGATTGGAAACGAAAGTAGAGATACTAGAATGAAAGATAGTGGCAATTTCGTCCCCAATGGCTAATAAATTATGGGCACGAGATGAAATCTGCGAAATTTCCCTTAAGGGTGCCGAAAACTGGGGTTTTACCCTATTTCGGAACCAGGTAACTTCAGAGTGTGCTGGCGTCACAACAGTCTAACGCCATTTTGTATCAAGTGAGCCTTCCTAAACTTTTCATGGAAATTAATAGACAAACTCAGAACTGAACATGCAAAACATTACCTCAAGATTAAGGTTCTTTTGGGAGTCCAATAAGGTGGTCCTCAATAACCATCCTGTTCACTGCTCAGTTTCACTGTTGGGAGTTAAGTTAACTAACACTGTATCACCTGAGTAACCCTCCCCTTGAGCAGCTGGCATAGTTGGGGGAGAACCGTTTATGAGAGAACAGTTTATAACCTTGATGTGGGGTGGGATCAGGTCAGATGTACCTGAGGTCACCTAACTGTAGCCCCTTTGGCTTTGAATTGTGTTACTCTCACACAAAGATGGGTCATTCATCGACTCTTAGGTATTATTTGCATTACTGAAATCTATAGCAGAATGTACTAACCAGGCAGGTGGCGAAAACAATCCTTTAACTTTTCCTAAAAACAAGGAAATTAGACTGAAATGAATAACTCCTTAAAAGGGCTGATCTATTTTCTGCTGCTGTTGCTCGCGTATATTCCCTATATTTCAATAAAGCGGGTTATATTAGGGATTTGAAAGGTTAATTTTCATACTTTATTGCTGAGTCGTCATGCTCACTTTGCAGTAGTGCTTAGAAAAAGATTTCGTGCAATTTTTTCCTAAATTCACACCCGAGTCTTAGTCGGCCTCGAAGCTTTTTCAACCCGATAGCTAAGCTATAGCTGACCCCTCTTTGTCCCGATCGGACAAAATTTGGGTGGGGTAGGGGTCGAAATGTGAATTTTGAAAAATGGATTTTTTGAGATTTTTTGCAATCTAGGTGTGTGGGGGTATCATTTTCCACTAATTATGGACGCTGAATCCATGTGATGGGTCCCAGAACGATTGGTCACCCGTTGGAAGAGGTACCTTATTTTGCTAGCAATTAATTAATTTATTCAATTTAATCATTAATTAAAATAAAATAAAACTCACAAATTAACGTTAAATATAATAGTACACATTTTGGAAAATGACTAAAGATGTGAATTTTAGCGCTTGTTCTCTTTGTATCCGTATTCATACTGTCAAATCCCTGTTCATGCTAATCTCCGCCATCCAAAGGAGGTGCAGGAGAGAAATGTGAAGTGCAACAAATTCCTTACACATGGGTTAGTTATTACTTATTACTAGGCAATGGAGACTCATTCCAATCGATTCAGCGTCACATTTAGTCGAAAATGATACCCCACACGCCTAGATCGCAAAAATCACAAAAATCCATTTTTAGAAGTGCACATCCCCTACCCCTATGAATAATTGGCACACTTTTTATAATATATAATTCTATATTAATATTATAAATATTTATATTATAAAAGTTCATGGCGGAATTTTTTAGTCTAAAGCATATGCAATGTATTATTTAAATCAGTTAAGTAATAAATTAATAAACCAAACCAGTATCATCTCATCTGATTGTCATACTCCACAGTTCCACACTTCCAACGGTTTGAACGATTTTTTGTTTTTTCAATCAATCCAAAAATCATCAGCATTTTTACAGTGCTTCTTCATGGCTGGATTGCGCTCTGATGGGCATGAGCCACCATATGCAGTCACATTGGAATGCAGTAATTAATAATATATTAATTATAATAACACCTCCGTCAACATCACTATTTGCCACAAAATATTTCAGTTTACGCTCCATGAATGTTCAGATCAACACTGGGAGTGAAAAGCAAAAGTCGATTCCCCTGAGAAAGATTTATTTCATAACCAACCACCTATGTATCAAATTCTAAAGTAAAATATCCAGTAAAAACATTAAAACACTTACAATTCTGGATGAATATATTTGAATGTCATAATTATATATGTGTTCAAAATCTGTCCTTGTTAACCCGCTCGTTTTCGCTTAACGGGCTAGGGATCCAAATAGACCTAGCAATAATAGTGGGAAATAAAAGCTTTTACTTACCTTCAGGATTGTCTGCAATGGTCGTCATGGACGCCAAGTACACCTGAATTTACCAACTCTGAGGAATGGGTTTCGTAATTGAAAGACAAGATTCAGATATTGACTTATAAATACACGCAATTGACAGAATTATAATACGGAATGTCTCGGCGAGAGGATAATTGACATTACGTATAACTTATTGATATGCAAAGAGTGAATGGGCTGAGGGCCAAATGAATTTACGGATAGCTGAAGCTCAGGAATTTTTGATTTAACATAACGGTAAAATGGAAGTGATTTGTTAGCGTCCTCCCCTAATTCCTTTCCTTTCTCCTAAAGCACGACAGAACGAAATGCTAAATAATACGTCACAATCTACAACTCTATGATCAGCTTCTGGTGACTAAACGTCAGGGCTTGGCCCGATTTAGAGAGTTCGACTTCGCGTTGCGAGGGTACGGAGACAGAGTTATTTCGCCACTTACGTGTACCAACTTCTTGGGATGGAGACACAGGGTGATGTTTCTCTCACGAGATAGAGGTATTTCGCCACTTACTGTACCAACTCCTTAGGATGGAGACAACAGGGTGATGTTTTCACGAGATAGAGGTATTTCGCCACTTACGTGTACCAACTCCTTGGTATGAGACAACGGGTGATATTCTCTTCGCTGCTCGGCTTCGGTCAGGGGAAAACCGTCCGGCCGGGGGCGAGGCTCTTTCCGCCGGAGGTCCGACGACTGGCGGTGCGTGGGAACCTGGACATTGGCGTCGAATCGGGCGCGAACGAATCAACACTCGGGTCCGACGGGGGTTTTCAGTTCGTATAAGGGCCCACTGTACGGGATAGAATTGCGTGATCTCCCAATTCCCGAAATTCTCACCCTGAAGGAACCACGATACACTTGTCCCTCAGGTCAAGTTCACAACACCGGCTTCAAAGGGGTTATTTGCTTCGCGTCGGTTGTTTCGCTTCAGTGTTTCGCTTTGAAACAGGTGTTCCGCTTCGGTTGTTCCGCCCCGAAACAGGTGTTCCTCTCGGTTGTTCCGCCCCGCCCCTGCCTCGCCTCGTCCTCTAGATTATGCGAGCAGGGGGGCCAACCTCGTTTCACTGAGTTCGTACACGACTGACTCCCCCGCCTTTCACACGTCTGCTCGTCAAGCGCCTTCCCCTCCTCCTACTCCCTGGTGTCTCCCGCCACCCTCGCTCGACCAATCCATGAGGACACGCCTTTCGCCCGCTGGGTCAGCGCTTGGAGGGGAGAGCGGCTCGATCCGTACCCCGCGCCGAATTTCTTGACGGGGCGCTTGGACTCTGCCGCCCCGTTACACTTGATCCTTGATCCCACTGTCTCTGATCACATGCACACTTCAATAGGCTAATGTGTGTTCTCATGTGCCTTGTCAGGGCCCCTCCATATGCAGTCTTTAGTCACACTGGTCACAAGCATATGGTTTGGCGCCTGTGTGAGTCTCATGTGATTTGCAGATGCCAGCCTGTGCAGCTTCTGAAGTCACAATGACCACAAGCATATGGTTTGGCCCTGTGTGAGTCTCATGTGAATTGCAGGTGCCCTGCCTGTGCAGCTCTGTAGTCACACTGATCACAGCATATGGTTTGGCCACTGTGTGAATCCTCATGTGACTTCTCAGGTGCCCTGCCCGTGCTTCGCCTGTAGTCACACTGATCACAAGGCATATGGTTTGGCACCTGTGTGAGTCCCTCATGTGGATTCTCAGATCCCCTGCCTGTGGAGCTCTGTAGTCACAATAATCACAAGCATATGGTCTGGCACTGTGTGAGTCACATGTGACTTCTCAGTTCCTCCCTGTGCAGCTCTTGTAGTCACACTGATCACAAGCATATGGTTTGGGCGCCTGTGTGAGTCTCTTGTGCCTTCTCGAGTCCCTCCGTGCTGCACTGTAGTCACACTGATCACAAGCATATGGTCTAGCGCCTGTGTGATCTCATGTGATTTTCCAGAGCCCTTGCATGTTGCAGCTCTGTAGTCACACTGATCACAAGCATATGGTTTCGTGCTTGTGGACATTCTCCTTCCCCACAAGAAACCAGGAAAGTTATCTTACTCTTGGTCTCAGCTGGTCCAATCTAAATAATAACAGAATACAATCATCTTATGTTCCATAGAGCTCATCTCAATGCCATGAATGAATAGACAAACTCAGAATTGAACATGCAAAACATTACCTCAAGAATTAAGGTTCTTTTGGGAGTCAATAAGGTGGTCTCAATAACAAGATCCTGTTCACTGCTCAGTTTCACTGTTGGGAGTTAACTAACATGTGACTGTATCACCTGAGTAACCCTCCCCTTGAGCAGCTGGCATAGTTGGGGAGACACCGTTTGAGAGAACTGTTATAAACCTTGATGTGGGGTGGGGATCAGGTCAGATGTCCTGAGGTCACCTAACTGTCCCCCTTTCCCTTGGCTTTGAATAGTGTTACTCAAACACAAGATGGTTGTTGATCGATTTACGAATATTTTGGCAAATACTATCTCGATTTATACATAGTACCTATAATATCATGGTATAATATAGCAAACAATAACAATGCAAATGATGTAACAAGTAGTTTGTTACTATTACTTTATTTTTCTTTCTCCCTCTCCATTTTCCCCATGTTTGATGAATCAAACTCCATACGCCTGGTTCGATGAATTTGTTTTGCTTCTTTCCACCAGGCAGCGACTCTTAAGTATTATTTTCATTACATGAAACTCTATAGCAGGATGTACTACCTTGGCAGGTGGCAAAAACAATCCATTAACGTTTTCCTAAAAACAGAAATTAGATGAAATGGATAATCTCCTTAAAAGGGACTGATTATTTTGCTGCTGCTGTGCTCACGTATATTCCCTACATTTCAATGAAGCGGGTTATATTAGAGATTTGAAAGGTTAATTTCATACTTTATTGCTAGTCGTCATGCTCACGTTGGCAGTAGTGCTTAGAAAAAGATTTCGTGCAATTTTTTTCCTAATTTCACCCGAGTCTTAGTCGGTCCTTGAAGCTTTTCAGCCCGATCGGACAAAATGGGTGGGGTAGGGTCAAAATATTAATTTGAAAATGGATTTTTGGAGTTTTTTTGCATCCAGGTGTGTGGGGTATCATTTTCCACTAACTTTTGGATCCAGAATCGATGGAATTGGTCTGGATCCGCCGCACCACAATTTCCCCATGTCCCATGTTGAAAATGAGTCTCCATGCGCCTGGTCCGGATATAACCACCCGTGTGTAAGAATTTGCAGCGTTTTATATCTAATTTGCTAGCATTGCGTTTTTCTTAAAAATAAGAATAAAAACTCACCAAATTAACGTTAAATTTAATATACACCTTTGAAAATACTAAAAGATGTGAATATTAGCGCTTTGTTCTATTTGTATCCGTATTCATACTGTCAAATCCCTGTTCATGCTAATCTCTGTGTTAACCAACTACCTATTGGTTACTCAGTGATATTCTATTCCGATCGAAGCTCGATGAATTTAAAAACTCGTGCCATTCGGGTGTGACTGGTTCAAAAATCTACGAAGAAAATTGGGATTTTGTGGAAAAAACTGAACTTTTCCCCACGACGAGGAAATCAATGAAGAAGAACTGGTCGACTCCATTTTTGGTCGAGCGATCCCTGCCAGAGCCAGGGCTGATATATTGAAGGACGGGGAAGAGCTCGACAGTTGAATCGCAACGGTGGAAGTAAGCCGTGGGTCCCCTGATTCATCTGAGAGGAGGATATAATCATTTCCTTTTGGCAAAGAGCCTTGATACGGTGGTAAAAGTCAATACCGATATAAGAAAAGCGACGAATCGAAACGAAAAGATTACGCCATATACACAGCCGACGGAGCTCAACAAAGGATTTATTTGGTCGCTTTTTTTTGAAGAGAGATAAGAAGAGAGCTTTTATCCGCACATCTGAAGGCGGTGACAAGCCTCAGAGTCTATTTCTTCGTTTCTTTCCGCCTGAAGATAGGGACGAACATCCCTCGGCACTCGGCGCATTATCACCTACGGTGATAGTTTGATAAGCACTTTCCGGTTTCCAAGTCTCGTAACATTATGTGAATTAAGATAGAAATCAATTGGCACAGGATCAACCCGGGAAATAGGGTTACCTGACCTGAATGGTCATGGGAATTAATCGAGAGTGAATGGGTTCCGCTCCAAGGATAATCCCGACTACAGACGAACATGGTGGCTATAGCACACGTTTACAAGTTCGAGGATATAATAATACCGTAATTATTCGTATTAGCATCACATCCCGCTGTTCGAGACTCGGTTCCCCAGAATCTCAAAACCCGGGAATTTTAGCCTGACGGCTGCTCATTTGCTCGTTTATTGAGTAGGTTGTCCGAAAATTTTGATTGTTGACCAAATTTTTGGAAAGACTTGGGTGTCGATGATAGGACGTACATTTTTTCCCACTTAAAAATAATAAATATGGTTAACGGTCACTTATCGGTAGAATGTCTGAGAATGACAATATTAGTTTTAAATAATCCTTTTCTTTGGGTCTGACCCTTTGGATCTACAAAGGGAAGTATTAAAATAGCCAGATAATCAGTAGTGTTTCAGTTTTCCTGTCAGTTCCCAGGCGCGGATCCAGAAATTTTTTTCGGAGGAAGTCACAGGGTAAAATCAAAAGCTAAAAAAAAAAAAAAAAAAAAATAACCAAACAAACAAAATGAACTAAATTTTCTCACTTTTTCAATCTCTTAACAATAAAATCTGACTGTCAATTAGTCATTTTGTTAGATTTTTGGTTTGAAAAAATTTAGTTCATCTCAAAATTTCAAAAATGTTCAAAATTCTACCTGGTTTGGAGGAGGGGGGTCATGACCCCCGTGAACCCCCCCCCCCCCTTGAATCCGCGCCTGTCAGTTCCTCATGTGCTTTATTTGGATTCGAATGAGGCCGACAATCTCTGTCATTCACACCTTAGCACAACCCATTTTACCAGTCAAGACCCTGATTTCAATGTCAGCGGAATCGATGAATCAATAATCTATTCTCATAAGTGACAGGTAAGCAAAATTTCGGGTCAGAGCCGTCAATTACCAGCGGAAAAATTCCCAACCTATTGATAAAGTAAGCGCCCTTCGGCACAAAAAGGCAGCGAAGGGCTCCATCTACGGCCAGAACGTTCTTTCAACGACCCAAGGGAGTGGGGGATATGAGATGAGCTGTCGGGGTTTGACGAAGACATTAAATGAAGGGAAAGAGGGCGCCTAAAGAGGGTTGGAGCCTTTTTTTTTTTTGTAAGGACGTCCCACTAACAAGGGGCACCGCTGAATAGAAGGGAGCGAATAGCTCGTTTGTTCCCACCACTATAAATAATATAGAAGCTCGTCCTATGTCCGGTACTCGTGTCTTCCGCAATCAATTGGGCACTGATCTTCGTCAGTTTTTCTCCTCACTAAGCGTTCTATGTATCATGTGTGTAAGAATACGGGTGGCTTATTTACTTAAACGCTTAGCTCAAGTATCTCAAATTATACACGGACTGGTTTGTAGGTTTACAATAATCTGCCGTAGGAAGACTCTGAAGGAAATAGCCACATCTAGAACCAATCAAATGAAACCAATCCAAAACCCAAGCGATTTCGTTAGACTTGATTGGACCCCTCGAAAATAATGTCTAATTTATCAAAACAAATATCAACTCTTGTTCAATCAAATTATTCGGAAAGGATCCTTCAAAGAACCCTACGTTTTCAAGCAGAAAGCCAACCTCTCCAATTTCCCCGGAAAATGTTGTCTGGGCGTTTCAGGATGTCTAGATCAGGATGAGCAAATGTTCGTCCGCTGTACATCGAGCACGCCGTTTTTGGTTGTAGATAATTTTATAAAAATACTTAAACAAAATTACAACATTATTAAATGGTGAGGGGGGCACTTTAGTTTTTATGAAAGTAGGAAGATACTCTTGGGATATACTTGTGCTCACCCCGGAGATCTCAATGATACATTTTCCTACTCGAGCTAGATCTATCTAGAATAATTATCAGAGGCGTATCGTATGGTAGAAGTAATCAACGATACTGATTGGAGCACTTCGTCAAATTACTGCCCAAACAAAACACGATACTTGAAAAAGCGACGAGAAGGGATTTTCGTAAAATGAGCCGCTCTCGAAACTTTTGAAATCAAAGGAAAAAGGGTTGAATTTTTAAAAACTAATCTTTTCCTCATTCTTCGATGGTTTAGGTTTAGGCTAAAGAGAAAAGTTTTCTCTCATAAAAGTTATCCGGAGAGCCCGCTACCATAGCGGCTAGCCACTCTTTAACCCCGGCTCAATCCTTCAATTACGGTTTATATTTTGTTGATGGACTTCAACTCCGGGAGATTTCAATAAGAGTCTCAAAATAATCTTGAATGCCAACGAAGCTTTTTTCCCTTCTATACTGGAACGTCCAGGACGAGTTTTCAGGATCTTGACAAATCTTTAATAAGGTAGCCACTGTACAAATGTAAATTGGTTTGTAGAAGAATCTGAGGTTGCTGATAGATCAAATATTCAAGCACGATTCTTGGAGTTTGAGCGGGATGTTTTGTAGTATCTAAAATACTGGATACAGGTAAAAAATTGAACGCCGGTAATGAGGTGTTTTTATATCATCGCATTCCCGATAGAGGTAGTTGATACACCAGTTCACCTATTTTAGCAACGGAGTATTTTGCACTCAACGAAGAAGATGAATGAATGTAAACCGGTCCTCTCATCTGCAGGGGGTTGAGGAACCTACAATGCTTTCGCGAGGATCCCAGTGTCACGTCGCGAGAATGTATACTTTTCCTCTGACAAAGAGGAACATTTTGAGCCGGTGTCTTCCGCCCTCGCGCCTTAATTTCGCGCAATGATTGTCGCGTTGCCGACGAAAGGCCTGCATCCTTCTGGAGCTCTTCCTTCTTATTTCCCATGGAATGTCACCTCAGCCCGAATAGGATAGCGAAACCCCACCATGCATCACAAAGAGCACCTCCATTTCCCATACGACAGAAAAAGAGTGGAAGAGAAGGAAATTCGTGACAATACGAGCACTTCTCCAAATGAAATGATGGAGATGCAACGATAAGGAACCGAAAACTCATACCTTCCATTCGAGATCCTTTTGGGAATATTACCCTCCTTCAATCCTCCTCTCAGCACATCCTGAGAGCTTGTTCACATCTGGGTCTCAATCATCTGTTTCTTCTTAGGGGTTTTCCATCTTTCATAACAAAGAAACTCAACTGAGACAAGCTGAGTGAACTTTGCTCTCTCGGGGTTTCACAGCAGTAGTAGGTCTCAAATGGAGATTCACTTTCTTACGAGAGCTTGTTTGATAGTAAGAAGATTGATCTCCTTCTCTTGAAGATGCGTCTTTCAAACAAGGGCCTATATAACAAGATGTCTTCGTTCTGGGGGACGGGGATCATAATAGAAATAAAGTAAGACTTTTTAGACTGACGTTTCCACACCAGATTAACAAATTCCAAATTATTCGATTGCTAGGACGATCGTTACTCGTTACTCAGAAAGACGTTCTCGCTAGAGGGTTGTTGATTGAAGCATCATGCCTCACCCCAAAGCATCACTTCAGGAAAACGGCCATGCATGCAGTTTTGGAAAATTCTTCCTCGAAATATTGGTTCAGTACGACATCAGACAGTTAAGGGTGGTGATGATGGATGATAAAAATTCCTCGTTGAGTTGAGAGGTGGAACGAGCTTTGCCCATCATCACGCCCGACTCTTCAAAATTTCCATCGACTCCGTAATCACGGAGAAAACGAGGTTGGGAAATAATGAGGTGACAAAGAGCTCTTTGAAATGACGATTCGATCTCGTTATCCTACTCTGTCGAAAGATCAAACAGAACGACGCATTCCGTGGCGATCAACTTTTCTCTGTGAGGTTTTTTTTATGGCTCAACAGCTTTGAAGATACATTTGTGAGTTTATAGCTTCTTGAAACTATATTACTTTCACGGTAGTTCTGGGAATCAAACGGATTCCCATCAAGGAGAGTTACTCTTTGGTTTATTACTTTTGGTACCTACTCTTATTACCCCTATCGGAATAATAAACTTATGTATTTGCATCGACCGATAAAAATTATTATCCCTTCCACTTTTACACACGCGTCCGGCCATTAAAATGCCCCGAAAATTATGGATTTCATTTATTTTATTTCATTTAGGTCCTAAATGAGTCTGTTTTTGTTTTTATTTTCATTCTGACTGCCACAAACATTGGAAGTTTAAAAAGGATAATAAGAAGGTGACAAGCTTATGAACCAAAATGGAAATTTATTGTTTTTCGAAATTTCCAAGATCAACCGCGTATAGTGGTCGATTCAATTGGGTCCCGAAATGATCACCATACACCGGAAGTGGGTAGCTACGGGCCAAGAAGGACATTTTGAGAGTGAGTGAAAAGAAGGTGAAAATAAGTTCGTTCACTTGTTTTCTTAAACATTGCAGGTGTTAAGCTATGAGACTTCAAAGATACTAGGTATAGACTAATAATAAACCGTTCACGCTCAGTCATTTGCCGTACACACCACAGCTATTACAGTCTGCTACTAGCTTTCAAATAATTACCTACTTAAGTCGTTTTTGCTTCAGTTTACTTCGAGTTTCATATATAACACTCTCGTCTGTTGTCTGTATTTACTATGAGTAAAATTGAATATTGGCCGTTTTTATATCGTTCTTATAGTCTCTTTCTATTGGTCGGAATTAAAACTCTTTTAAATTATTGATAACAAATTAAACTGTTCTTTCATGTAGTCAACTCATGCCTTTCCGTCATGCTATTTGATTCTTTGCAGTTTTCCCCAAAAACAGGTTTGATCGCCGAGGTAATGTTGTTCGAAGTCATGAATATGTATAAACAATAAAATTTCAGTAGGTATTAATGTTGTGGTTATCATTATGAATGTGGCCATGAATATGATAATAATTCACTAATATTCCTATGGATATATCATGATTTGTGATTTCCACTCATGATAGTTATACTAAGCCGGCACGATAGTTCGGTCTTGAAGGGTGGATATAACCTCCCGTTTTCGTTCTGAATGACCGAAACGAAACAACTGATCTAGATCGGGTCTATGAAGGTGCTTTGAACCGTCGGAATGTTGCCATTCAGGAGTTCTATTAGCTGAAGCTTAACTCTTTTTTTTTATGGGAAATTTCACGGCTCACTTCAAATTGTCTGTCCTGCATCAAAAGCATCAAAATCAAAAACGATTCTTAAAACTCAATAGCTCGATCAGAATGTATGATTGTACGATAAAGAGTTAGTTTAATTAAAACAAAGTATCGCTGTCACAAAGAAAGAATCTGCCAGTTGTCCATCGGTAACTACAATCACATATATTGTAAGGGCCATGATAGATGGAACATGACCAATACGATCCATTATGTGTTAATCGTGCCGAACTGTTTGAAAGTACTCCTAAACCCATTCCCCCCCCCCCCCTTATTTGCTACCACGTGCGATGATCAAAGCGATTGTAGATACTTCATCCTACGTAGGAGGTATATATCCATTGTCCTGGCCTTCAAAGAACCAGATTAAACAGGTGATTGATCGAGTGCTCAGTAAGACGTAGCGGGTTGCAGAGAGAATTCAGGTTAAGGGTCTTAACACGAAAGAACAGAAACGCTTCAACCGACAGGGAAATGTGGGAGTGGTTCATTGGCGGTGGAAGGTAGCGGTGTCCAGGCGGAGAAGCCCTCACATCCCCACGAACCAAATCGAGTTTTAACAGCGAGTGGGTTGAAAATAGGAGGGAAAATTGTGTTACATTTTTACATTTTAAAACTATTTTTTATTCATTTTATTTTAGATTGCTACTGTAACAGGGATTGTCGACCATAATTATTACAAGTCCTTTCTATATCTATATTCTATATTAATGCCGCTTTTGTTACTGCAGTAGTCTCTCAAGTAATGAGACTATGGTAGGCTATGGGTGGCTGGGTAGTAGATTTTGGGTCTCATGAAAACCACTGATAGCCCACGTTTGGCCATCAGGGAAGTAATTTGGTCATATCTTGTACCACTCTGTAGGACAAAACCATGCAGACAACTGCATGTGGGTTTTTGTAGCCTTTTTTTCCACCTGGTAACATTCTTGACTTCAAATTAGCGCTCTCGTTGGAAATCAATGTTTTTATCGAAGTTTAATCAATCCACTCAAGAACGAAACAATGGGCTCTGGCCGAGATGAAATCTAAGCCATCTTCCCATCTTTACGAGGAAAGCAGCCTTGTGTAGAAGGGCTCGAGGAAAGGTTATTCGGACGGAGAAACTATCGAGTTCAATTCTCATTAAACGTGGGGTGTAATGGTGATTAAAGCCATACTTTACAAGGCTTCCCCGTGAAATTCAATTCCACTTTAGCTAGGATTCTGGTTAATGGAAAACACTCGTGTCAGGTTGAACTCTCTACCTAATATTCCCAATAATATCAGCTTGCCGGGATTCTCTCATAAGACCTATAGGGCGACTGCTGGACAGGGCTGAGTCCGTTTTGAGATTATGATGACACTATGTCCCCCTATTATTAAAATAATAAATATTTACGAACTAAAAAATATCGTTTGTCAAAAAGTTCGAGCTACAATTTTTTCGATTTGGCACAAATAGAAGAAAGATCGCTAAAAATGGATTATTGCTTCCAAAACTATGAGTACGTGGTGTCAGCGAATGTTGCCTATGCTTTGCTACAGATCTATTGTTCAAGTTTTATAAAGATAAATTTCAACAAATCATTAATAAAAAAGAATTTGTTTGATGAATTTAATTTAGCTGTTACGGAGTTGTTGGAATCAGAACTAATCAAAACTCGCATCGATCAACTGAAAACGGACGATCATCAATTCAAGAATCACTACATTCATCCTTCTTTTTGGCAAATTAATCTCATGATTGGATTAATTTTTCACTTCATGAATCTAATAAGGAACGAGCTTCTCTCCCTTCCTGCCTACTTGTCCTAAGAAGTTAAAAGAGTTCAGAAAGTACGGCGGAGGTTCAATTTATTTAATTAACCGAGCGTTAGGCAGAACTCTGAAGAGAAACTCCGTCATTAAGCAAAGAGTGATTGTGGTGGACTTGAATGACCCTGTTCCCTAAAGAGTGATGAGATTAGTCAGATAAATACGGGTTAGTGAATGGGGAAGGTTTCGAGTTTTTTTTCTCTCATCAGCGCAATGATGTGTTGGTAACGATGGTATCTACAGTTTGGCATTGAAAACGTATTTTAGGATTTTTTTTCTCTCCGCCTTTTACTCAGGGTGGCCAGATATGTCCAGGAAAATGTATTAATATAAGTCGTTAGACATTGAAAGGAAATAATGTGAATAACAGAAGAAATATCTCGTTAAGTAATTGCTATTGGCATAAAAAATACGACTGCGTCCCAAGAACGAGATAAGCACTAAAATTTGAAAACGTTGATACGTTTGCCATGAGAACAGGTATTGAAATTATTTGAAAAACCGGTGGAGAAATTTTCTTGCAATTTTCAAAGTGCATTTAAAAAATAACGCTAATGTATTCATCTAAGAGCTGACCGCGAAGTAGTTCCATAATCGAAATTTCTGGGTGGAAAGACGTTGGTTGAGACACCCTGCATGCTGAGCTCTATAGAGAAAGAAATTCACATGTAAACGGGAGACGTTTGCAGCATACAGGTCCCTCTCCCCTTTTTTACCAATTGACCCCCGGTTGGAATCTCATATGTCACCTTACAACACCCTTAAACACTAAGACCAATGAGCTGGGAATGAGGTGACAGTGAAGCTGGATGATACTGTAATTACATACAAGCTTTCACGCTGCTGGGCGTTATGCACCGGTGGAGGGGTGTTTATTAGATAATCACGATCTGGAAGAAATGCTGTTACCAACTTATAATAGAGCAATTAGCTATAACAATGTAACGGTGGGACCAGAGGGAAGGAGCTCTCCAGGTGACAATTAGTTTGTAGTTGTTGAGGTCCTAATTGAAACTCCCGGTCGGCGAGATGGAGGTAATGGGAAAGCAAAACTTGGCTTTTCCTCGCTGGTCACGCGATTTCGTTAGAACCTCTATTTTCTCACTTCTTTTCTCAACTTTTCTCCCCACTTCGAAGTATTGGTAGATTAAGTTTGGCCTCTTGCTCTAGTTGCGTGTTGTATAAGAGTTGTTGTTCAGTTATATCTCTCATTCAACCGAAATATATACAAAGAAAATTGAATTTTTCAGCGAGGTCAATTCAATAAGCCAAACAAATGTCGGGGAATAGAACGAACCGTGTAGGGTTGAACGGTTTTAGGGATAACATTGGGTCGTGGATCGGTAAAAAAGAATGACGGGACCTGTGGGAGTTCAGTCGGACGAGTGACAGAATGAAAAATGGAATAAAGATTTCCACGTCATCTTTGCACTGATACATTTTGTTAGGGGAAAACCAATGATTTATTACAGGCCGAAGAGAAATGCAACGTTGGTTTGCGATAACATCCACTGATTTATATACCAGGAGCGTTGATCAGAGCCAAAATTCAATCGACAGATGTACCAACCTATCTCTTTTTGGTAATCTACGATCACAGTATTATGTTGAAAAGGGGGCGAGGGGTCTTAGTTGTTTCACCGTCCAGATTATAGTGGAAACTGAGAGTACCTAGGTCTCCGAAAATATTTAATAACCAATTAAATGTTTTCATTCTCCATACGCTGCATCAATTCGTTGTGAAGGTTCAAAACTTATCCAATTTGTGTCCAATATTTACTTGAAAATGATACTCAACATTTCTAAGTCTCAAAAAATAGATCGAAAAACTGTAACTTCCTTACTCAGCCACCGTGATCTACAATTAGTCGGGACCTTGCGCTAAAAATTAGGAAGATCATTTTTGGGCCAGACGGCGGACGGAAATGCTGAGTGGGGTGATTCTGACATTTTGCAACGAAATTTAAATAGAAAAGTAGAGACATTCTTGTTGTACGCAGGTGTATATCATAAATCTAAATCCCCCTTGCATAGATTTTTTATCATTGATATCCTACGCGAGCCAGATATGATCTGATCTTTGTGACCACCAACGTGGATCTTCACATCTATTTTACCCGAGAGTTTCAGATGGCTGACTGGATTCATGTTTTGTGCCCCATCGAACCGCCAGGAGCAACTCATCTGGAAACGATCGGTCGGCCTTTTGTCAAGACCGCCTTATTCCGCCTTAAGTCCACGAGTGATCCCTCGATTATGACTTTCGCCTTACGTGACTCACTTTTCCCGAGAAGTCCCCTTTCCAACGGGAAGAAAAATCCTTCGGACGATGTATTCTCGTTTTATCCTCCTATTCTTCACGAGCGCCGCCCTGAATAACAAGGCACCTAAAGCTCACACCCTATCGTGATTCTCAGATCATATTTGTCCTCATTTTCTTTGATATACTCGTTTATTTCCAAAACCTGATTTTCTTTGCTCAGGAAAACCGTTTTCGTTCTCATAGGTTCGGTGAGTTGCCAAAGCAAACAGCTGAGAAAGGTAGCTCATGTTCTAATCAATCATTCACCACAATCGTTTCCACCTGTCAGTACAGACTCCGAAATTGCTCAAAGGAACTAAAAAAATATTTTCCAACACCCTACTTCACTCTTCGAGCACAATGACGTACGGGTAGTTGTACGTATAGGCGCTAGTGTTATAGAAAAAAGTTTGTCAATTGATAAGACTCCATTTGGAGAGAAGGACCCTTTCCTGAGTGACTGAGAGCCTTGGGGAAGGAGGCAAACAAGAATGAAGGTGACCTAAGCCACTACTCTCATTTCTCCATGGAGCCCTTCTACAACCGATAAGACTGGGATTGAAAACCATTTGAGAAAGACAAGAGGAATTTCTCGGATTTGGATTCCAA
Organism: Cyrtorhinus lividipennis; assembly: GCA_019603395.1. Classification (NCBI taxonomy): domain Eukaryota; kingdom Metazoa; phylum Arthropoda; class Insecta; order Hemiptera; family Miridae; genus Cyrtorhinus; species Cyrtorhinus lividipennis. The sequence goes on along the minus strand of JADDOF010000038.1, from coordinate 13,992 downwards.
GCGTCGGAATTCTGGGTTGCTGGTCATAATAATGAACAATGTGAGTGGTCATGAAAGAGTAAGGTCGCGCCGACTGAGGTCAGCTTTAGTAACACAGAACTGGTGAAAACAATGACAGCAATCGGCGAATATTTCCTTTCCATTCTTCAATGAGAAGACACAACATAGGGGTGTGATCTCAACAACGTCATTATCTCCAAGCTTATTTTCCCTTTGAAGGTTCTGCAGGGCCTTCAATCACAATTTTCCGTAAAGGGGCGGACGTGACCCGCAGCCGCGGTGTTTTTACGTTATAATTGGATGCCCTTTTTTGAAGCTTTGAAGTGGCTCAACTCAAAGATCGGACGACCCGTATCTTGGCGGAGGAAACCGGCGTGGGGAATATAATTGAACTCAGCCAAGCTGGCAAAAGCATCGAGGAGACAGAAAGCGAAAACTCCCGAGTCAGTTTCCTTTTCCATAATTATCCTTTCAAATCCCCATCTAACCGTAATTTCCGCCCCTTTTTCACGCCTTTCTCAAACGATCCATTGAAAGATTCTGATTGCTAAAAGACGAGAACCTAAATGATTCTTCGTTGTTACAAACAATTATAAATCACTTTTACAAATGGCAATGATTCCCAATGCTTTGCCATCCTCGGTGGATCTCGCACCTGATTGCAGCACATCTTTAAGGTCTAAGGAAGCCTAGGAGATAGGAAGAAGAAATAAATTGAAAAGTGGAAAAACAATATTTTTCCAATAAACAGTAGGTTTCTATAAAATGCCACATTATCCTCATTTTTTTGAATAGGAGCCTGCGAGCTTCGGGGAGTCAGTCTCGTCCGGGAGCGTCTCTCATGCTGGCGAGTTCTTGTTGTGTGTAACTTGTGTTAAAGAAATAAAATCTTTATAAAAATCCACTTTGAGGGATATTGAACTTTACTTTCATTTAGTCATTGTAAATTCTACTCTGAGTGATTTCTCATTGATCAGCCCTGTACACGGAGTATTCATACCTCAAGCTCCCCTCGACGATTCGAACAATTTCTAGATGCGCCCCCCTTCGAGCGCTAGCAATTAAAGTTGAACGGCCTCTGCTCTAACTCGATCACTCCAACTCTCATTTGAACCATCCATTCGCGAAGGTTTAATGCAGGCAATCTGAAGCTCGTCACGTGGAATCAAATTACAGTCTCTGCGGGGTGATTGCGGGGGAAGTGTTCCATCATCGTTTTAGGGGTGGATCGAGGCTGTGACGAGGCTAAGAGCGTTCATCACTTAGTAAAGAACTTCAAGAAGTTTGTCATTTCTTGGCAGATTGCTAATTTGAGCAGATCGTTTTCAAGGCAGCTCCATGTTTCATATTGATGAATATCCGGTAAAGCATGTCGGATGCGAGATCGTCATATTTGCATGGGCCCCGTCCATTCACAGTGATCATATTTGAGTTCGAACTGAACAAAATGACGCAGTGTTTTATATTATACCATAATGCTGGCGAAAAAACTACAGTCTGGTGCTATATGTAAGGAGAACCTTTCAGACCACATCCATCAGTCCGGTCGCAAGCTGTTTCGTGACTGCTCGCAGACAAACATGTTAGCGCAAAAAACGTTGGTGGGAAAGCTGTTATTCCAAATTCGACCATGCAGCAATGATCCATTGCGATTGATTCACTCCTGTGTCTTGTCATTAAAGAGAGTGACTACAACGAATTTTACTGCTTCGGGCGCCTGATGGCTGGAAACTGATGCGTAACAAGGAAAATCCGATTAAGGGAGAAATCGGGGGTTTTGAGTTCGAGTGGGAAAAATCACAAACTTCTTGGGGTAGATCCTTGGGACGACGAGAATGTAACCGTTGAACGGGATTTCTGTTTAAAAAACTCTTCATCACAACCAAATAACCACTCATCATAAAATTTGGTGCTAATGGACAAAGCGATCGTAGGTAGATGCCCCATAAAAGCCTCCACTACATTCTCGTTAACCATTAGACCGACTCTTCTCCAGATGCTAATGCACCTATCTCGAAATTCGTAATGGAATGTAAATCTGCAAGAGCGGACTTCCATTACCTCGAGATAATGACTGATTTTGTGCTTTCCAATAACCCACCTACACGCTCAGTTTGGTTTAGTTATGAATGATGGACCCGCAAACGCCGATCCACGCTAGAATCAGTTCCTACAAGTCCATTGACCTTCCTCTGATTGTACCTACTAATAAACCATTTGCGAAAAAACGCTGCCGACGCTCCCGACCAGACATTCAAACATTCATGGAGCCACTTGAATTTTTAGAGAACAGAATTATGATTATTTTCAGGATTACTCCCGTCCCAATAGCCACTCGTGGATTCAATTGCTTGTGAACACACTTATTCTTGTTGTCTGAAACTTCTAATTCCTGGTGGTACAAATGGATAAGATATTATCTCTACTAGCGGGTTGAGATGGGCGAATTCACATATTCTACAAATACAAATACAAATTAGAATTAGAGAAAAATTAGGTTATTTTACAAATTGTACTGATACTCAAATTTATTGGCAATTTATGTGGATGTAACGCTGACTCCTCTATTTCGCAACAAGTTATGCTAAGATTCAAATCTTTTAAACGCAAATCCCAGTTTCCCACAACAAGTTTCTTAATTTGTTATTTTATTTCTTTCAAGAACTAGCGTTTCGTCGCTTGTAAATTCGGTGAGTATATTACGGATATATTTCACCAGCCTTAGGAAAATGAATTTTGCCTGAGTTTAATTGGGTTTTAAATGAGATCATTATTTATACTCACACAATGAGATGCAAACTTAAATAAAATATAGTTTAAACACTTTTTTTTAAGGCAAGTAAAACATTTAACTTCTATTTATATATATTTTTTAATTGCATTAACTTTCATATTCACACTTCCTGATACTAGAGGTTCATAGATTTAGTTCGGGGTCATGTTTCAATGCATATAAATCAGGTACGCACATTATGAGATACTTTATGCGGGTTCTCCAACTACTCCGTCATATTAATGACTAATGACGTATACATCACCAATCTAATGAAACAGTGAGGATGGATGAACATTGTATTCACGAGCCATTTGAATGCTCACCAAGTTTGTGTATTCAGACTGAAATCAGGGAGTTCATAAAGCTGACCTTTTTATTTTTTTATTCAGCTGGCACATGATTTGACGTGATCTTCCAGCGAGGGGTGGTGTGGTTCGACCGCTTCTCCCCAGGTGGAAGTAAGTCAAGTGGAAGCGGTCGAGTGCCGACACGTCAATAGTTGAGTACGCAGGCAGGACAGAAGTGGGATGTAGGTAATACTCTCACCGTCACGCGCTTCCTCATCGAAAGCTCGAGTGTTGTCGAGTGGAAGAGCTCGGCAGGTGGATCTGCTCACTATCTTGACGGTTCAACTAGATCAGTCTCGAGGGGATATTGACAATTTTCTACCTTCCCCTGCCGTGAGTATTCAATTCAGAAGGCGTACTTAATTGGTATCTTGAATCGAAGGTGGATGATTCGTCAAAAACGGGATCACACTGATGATAATAATGTGAGTGTGAATCTCTCTTCGATTCTAGCAGTTTTTCCTCACTGTGCGCTTTTGCGATTCAATTCTGTTTTTTAAATTCTCCTTTCATTACATTACTGAAATGTATGGTTGGCGCTGTGATAGCGCCAACCATGATAAGCGGTATTGCATGATAAAAAAATTTCTTCGCTGACACCATACTTGGTCACAGTTAGTATTAATCTATTTACGTAGTTTATATTTTTCTACTTCTGCTAAAAGGAAGAATGTGAAAGAGACCAAAAATCGAGGAATCGATTCCACACCACTCTTCAAGAAGGAAATCACACTGTTTGTATGGTTCTCGAGATCCCGCACGATAATCTTGACCATTCGAAGAAAGAAGTTTGTGTATTCAGTGAATTGCTGGCCCCTTTGCCGAACCGCACTTCCCATCCCGGCAATCTATTTCCACCCTCTAAATTCCGTTTCCTTCCTCGACGACGTTCACATCCTGGTAGTTAAAACAGAGTTTCATTTCAGAACACATGCAGAACGATCCAAGGCGTAAGCCGTGAAGGTTTATGAATGCCAAAACTGCTAATGTGATTTAACTAAGTTGAAGTTCGTGAATGTTAGGACGAGGGATGCAATTATTGTTTTAAACCTCCTCGCGCCCAGGTCATCTCAGCATTCTCATTTACAGGAAAACTCAGTAGTTTCCAGGCCCGTGACTCGCATAAGGACGCGCCCAGGAAATTAAACTCAACTCTCTCAAGCTCAGCCGGGATTTCCTCTAATTAAGCATCAAAGAGCTGCGGCTGCTAGTTTAGCCAAGAAATTAATAAAAAGTAATTTATCAAGTACTCGAATGGTGTAGAAATGTTTAAAATAAGGAGCGTGAAACACCTACCCGAATACAACTACTTTACTATGTAACTAGAATAATTCGTGACTAAGAGGGAGCACGAGCAAGTTAAGTTTGCTTGACGAAATTTAAAACAGAAGGACAACTTGCGAAGTTGAATCATCTCGCAAAATAAAATTAGTGACAACGAGTTAACATGCAAAACAAAACAGTCAGAAGGACTTGCACAAAGCAAAACATGAAAAATACAAAACAGCTCGCTAAAAGAACAAAAATTTGCTAAACGAAACCGTAGTGAATTTATCAAAAATTGATACAATAAAGAGCTTGATTAAAGAATTTTCACCTGAACAACCTAATAATAGGAATGTCTGCTGATTGCAGCAGAGTAATGAAGTTTGATTAGGAGATGGATAGCTAAACAATGTAAAGCAGCCTAATAGAGAAAAACGTTTTATCTACTTGAAATCGGAGAGATTGACTTCCTTCATGATAATATTCCTCGGTTGGTTATTCATTGAATAATCAACCAAAACCAGCTTATTAACCATCAGCTTGCAAAGGACTTGTAAAAATGCGATTTCTTGATGAAGTGCTGAAAAACTGGTCTGCTTAGTTAGTAGGAAAATGTTTAATTTCAGCAGTCGGTAATGAGAAAAAAAACGTTATAAACACGTTATTACTACTCCCACTCCCGGAGGAATTTGAAGTCCTTCGTTGAAGTAGAATTACGTTAGTGTGCTTATATTTCATTATACCAACGAGACCGATGGATAATAATTGAGCTCTCTGTCTTTGGTTGGCTGTAATTGCTAAAATCTGAGTCTAGCCAATAAGTGACCAAGAGCGCTGTCATTTCAAACATTACCTGACTTGGGCAAACGTAACGAAATCCCAAGCAACCCTTGGAGGCCCAACCACAGCAAACTGATATCATTATTGATGTGGCAACTCCTCGCTGTTTGGACAGCACTTCAATTAATAGCGGGGTAATTTGCGCTGTCAGAACTGTTTCCACAAATCACCCCAAGCCGGCTCCCGCCGGTCGGTTACCCATCTGTTTGGCTCTCACTGGCTTCTACCTTGCAATATATCTTCCTGCCTTCATGATTCGCCCTTGTCTCTACGTTCTCTTTATGATCCCTCAATATATAACCGCGGTCTACAAAGTCTGATATGTTATAAGGAATGTAAGAACCCGTCTTTCACAACCCACTACCTCCTCAGCCGTTGTGGAGCTGACTGAGCACGGTTACGTTACACCATAACAAACCTAACAATATAAACTCGTAGGTGTACTGGTTGTCCTTGAAACCTGCCACGAAAATTAAAGTCGATTTAAGGAAAATTTTCGATGATTGAGGTAAAACATTTTACTCTGTTCCATATTCTGGTCAATTGGCGGTAAAGTCCTATGTACATAACCGGGTCGTATAATGGCATCAAACATAACACCAAACCGAAAATTATAGGTACCTATACAGGTAAAGTCCGTTGTGGCAAACGTTTCAGGACGGGAATTGATTTGGCGTCCAATAATATGTGATATAATGAAGTGCGTCATTCAACGTCATTCTCCTATATTTGAAACGAACACATTATCTCAAACACACGTTGTGCTGGACTGAAGATTAATTTTCAGACATTGAGCATCGAAGAGCGGACGTCTTGTGAGCTTGAAGTAAGCATAAAAAATTGAGAATCAGGTGCCTAAAGACGTTTATAATGCGAAATATCATTCAGATGAAAGTGTTAAGGAGGCGAAACTTTCTGGCAGCTCGGACACTCATCCCCTTCAGGTTTCTCGAAAAGTGTTATAACAAGCGGGAGAAAGATATTTTCAGTATCCTCCCCAAACGCAATTACTATGGAAATCTGTTGGCAATTTGCGTTTTGATTAGGGAGAGCCGAGAGTTATTATTTTCACGTCTTCTCCGGCTTGAAAAGTTGGGAAATGGAAACTACGAAAACGGCCATCAGTATTCCTAATCATTTGTCCAGATGTTGGTTGACGCGATTCACAACTCATTTCGCTTTTGATGGAAGGGAATAGAACAGATTAGACTTCAATTCCGCTGGGGAAGTTCAGCAGGAAAGGGTAAAATTGAAAAGGTAAAGACAAAAGAAGTAATTTGAGCCATTTGCTTTTGGAAGAAGGGCTCTTCACAGAAAGTTGGAGAGCCTCGCGAATTTCTCACTAATGCACCTCGTTGGTTTTCTGATCCGTCAGCCGCGAGTCGCCGAAAAGTGTCGGGAAGTCAAGAACAAAACCTCCAAGAGACATCAATCTTTGCCAATAGTTTTCTAGCCAACGATCCCGTCTGATCTCGAAAATGACTGTACGTAGTTCTGCAGTTTGTCATTGTCATGCACGGTCGAGTTGGTGTAAAAGACGAAGAGACGGGAACTTTTTGTTTAGTTCAAAAATAACATTCCTCGTGAGTTACCTCCACCAACCAAGAGACGTGCTAAAGCTTGAAAATCTGTTGACAACTTGATATAAACCCCCGGCGGTAGTTCCGGTTTTGTTGAGCAAGTTTATGCGGCTGCCGTATGTGAGTAGGAGAATATTTTACATGTGACGAAAACGAAAAGTATTTCACAATACTTTATTCTACAATTATTCTACAAGGATCTTGCTGATGTGTAAATGCGCATCATTATTTATAATCTCCACAATGGGTAAACTTTTCTTTTCACGAAGTATATATTTTTAGATAGATTGTAAGTATTAAGAAGTCAGCCAGTAAGATTGATTGAGTGTTCAAAATATGGTATAGAATTATACCACATATGCCTAGGTCATTTGCCGTCTCGAGAACCTAATATCAAAAGACACCATTTTACTAATATCCTGCTATAGTGATCGGCGCTTGGGCTGAAAACTAGAAAACTTTCGGCTAATCGTGAAGGGTCACTGGCTAAGGCCGAGAGATTGAGCTTAGGCTTGAATGCAAGAGATATGGTTAAAATAATATAATATATCAAAATGCATCGAATAAATCCACGAGGGTTCAGAGAAGCAACAAAAATTGTACCTACGATTCAAATTACTAGAACGTGAATACTATTGTTGCTCCTGCCCTGATACTCGGGAACAAAAAATCGGCTTAGGTACGGTTGAAATCGTGAGACAACAGCTCACAGGGAATAATGAAATATTCATCTCGCAAATATATCTCCTCGAGTAATGACTCGTCCCTTGCCGCCGTTCGTAATTTCAAACGGCAAAAAACCGCGGTGGCCTGTGAAGAGAAGGCTACAGTTGTAATTTCCGTTGTAATCCATCCAAGGGAGTTTAATCTTCATCAGATCATCCGCAAAAAGAGAGTGGAATCACGTTTTTCTGACGCTCTCAGCTAAGGTCAACACGGCGGGAATATTTCAAGATGAAAATGGAAAAAAGATCCGTGAGCTTTATACTAGTAATAAAACCTTGTATGAGCGCGTTCAACCAGATGGAACTGTGCAGCATTCTTCATTTCGCGCAACGTGAGTGTTTTTCTTTCGGTTTTGTTTCACACTACGACGGACAGCTTTCATTGCTGGACCCTCATAACTCGAGTCTTTGTATCATGAATATAAAAATACAAAGGAGGGAAGGACAATTTTTAACAAAAGTGCCTACGAAGGACTTTATTACTCTATTACTCTAGACGGTTCTGTCTCATTTGTGGAAGCATTTCTTCGAGGTTTACAGACTAGGTACCTAATTGAATAGAAATTGGGCATGCATTGGCGTTGATAAAGTACCCCCAATCTGATAAGTCTAGGTCCTCAAAAATCTCGATACCCCATCGTCAAAATACGCATTTTCAGCTACAGTAGAACTCCAATTATCCGAATTAATGGAGACCAGGACCCATTCGGATAATTAAATATTCGGATAATAGGAGTTTAAATAAAAAAATTGCCATTAGAGAAAAGAAAAGCTACGTTTTGATATTGCACTATTTTTTTTTATTGAATGAAATGTATGAAACATGATATATTCACATGTTTTAAATATAAATAAAATGTGACTTCGCGGAGGGAAGGACAATAGTGAGCCAACCGCGCCAACACTGGCTTCGCAGGGGAAAGAATAATAGCGCACTTGGACTTTTTTTGGACAAATTTTTTTCTGAAAGTAATTCGGATAATCGGCGATTCGGATAGTCGGAGTTCGGATAATTGGAGTTCTACTGTACCTCTTTTTGTGGTAACTGGTCCAAAAATCAATCAAACGTTTAAGCGTCCGACGATTTACTGGAAAATTATTCGCTACAAGGCTCCCTATATCCTTCGTTGATGGAAAGTGAATGAGTAGGGTTCCTTTAGGGCCTGAATTTTAGCGTTTTCCACTTTTTCTATCAAATCGGGTGTATGACGCAAATTTTCACACCGCCGGCGTATACCCCACTACGAAAGTCAGGGGTCCAAACGGTCGCGAGCGCGAACAAGCATCATTGAATATGAAGAGCCTACCGGCCGAATGGGCTGAAGTGACGAGAATAGCGCACGTAACATGACAGTTGACAAGCTCCAGGTCTTGGTCAAGTAGTCTTCATGTCAGCTCCAGCAGTCTCCTTTATCATTCTAACGGGAGTTGACTCCTCAAACGCCCCGAGTTTGCAATTAAACCAGGAGCTAGCAGTTCGCCACTGAGACTCATTGAAACGCTTTTCTCATTATTTATTTCAGAATAGAAGGATGGCCCAAAGTGGATGTTCTTTCTCTGTGGTGATAAAGATGGGTCTTGGACTGATAGCAGAAGATGGAGGCTGTAGTTGGTATGTAGAAAATGTTGGTTTTCGAGGTATTTGGGTTTTGGGCACACGAGGATAGTAATTATTCCTCGGGACTGCCCGGATAACGTAGTTTGTTCTCGAGATGTACAATTACAGTGAAGAAATCAGACTAGCTGACGAAATTTGTGTGCAAGTTTCAAAGCCAAAAATGGGCACACGAGGGCTCAAGTACTGTTCCTACGGTATGAGAATATACAAGGCGTCACACAAGCCCCACCTCCCTCCTAAAATCGTCCAAATGGGACTAAACAATTACAACATTACAACAAAATATTTTGAATCTTCATATTTTCCTACAAGGATCTAAAATATCATATTTGCGCACCCCACGCAACAGCACATCAATGCACAACTGACACTGTAATATTCTTATTTTAAACGGGAATCCCATTTTTTTATGGCAGATTCGGATTTCCTCCAAAATTTTATGAAAATGTGATACATCAACCAATTTTTTCATTGTGCGCAACCTGTTAAGCGAGCAATGTAGCACATGAATTTTCATCGTTCTTCAACGCTTATTCTCAAGATGCTATCCGTTTCTGGATTCGACTCAACTTTTACGGAATAAAGACAAAAATTCCTTCTTCATTTCACCAAAAAAAAAAAAAAGTTTGAACATTAAATAACATAGCTTTGTAGGTTTTTATAAAAATTTATTTATTTATTTTTTTAATAACTATCCATTTTTTTCCCTAAAAAACAAAAAAATCGAATTAAGAAACCGATAAGATATTAGTGTTGAATAACAATGAAACATAATGTGCCACACATGAGAGTTCACCATTAACTCGTGAGAAACCCAGTATAAGTAGGTACAATTACAAAGTGAGCACGATGACGGTATACCTCACCATTACCTTTACGATTGCTTACAACCCAAGTAGGTAAGCTACCTCGTGATGTCAGAGAAAAGTTCCGAGCCTCAATTAAGCTTTTCACTCAACGTCGCAAATAAACGTCGAAAAATCGTCAGAGCTAACTAGGGTAATGAGTTGGAGAAATGCCAGAGTGGTGAAAACGTGGGTCAAGTAAACATGAATATTCAATAGCATCATCCCGTCAGCCATGATGTATTGCCAGAGTGTTTTTTTTGAAAACTACATAATAACACTCAAGGTGAAAACTGGGGCTTTATTCGAAGAATTTGAACTCTACGCGGATAACTTATATTTTCCTGAAACAATCAAAAATCTATGAAACTTCTTACAATATGCTCACTAGTGCATATACGAAACCATAATATTATTGTGGGGGATAAAATAGTAGTTGCATGCCAAGAGATTGGTAATTCATTTTTAGTGGTTGAGGTCATTGTAGTGATGTGTCGGTAGGTCGTACGAGTGAGCGAGCAACAATAAATTAATCTGCGGCGACTTCAAAACCTTACAGTTTGTTTTAAATTAATTTATATTATAATACTTTTTAATTAGTTATAACATAAATTATTATTGAGCTATCAGTGTAATAGCCTGGTGTAATTACGGGAAATGATACAAATTATAGTGAGGCGCACTATACTGCTTTCAAGATGTGTCCCATGCAGAAAGCGCATCTCAATATCATGGGATTTGTACTCGAGGTGTGTCAACTGCACCTTCCCCCATCAACATTAAATTGTTGAGATAGTCCTTCCTCTTAGGACGTTCGGCACATTTTATTCGAAAAATAATTATTATGACTAGTAACGCTTTAGGAAGAGGAAAAGCCTTGAAACAAGAAAGGATTAAAAGCAGAGTAATCGCCCGTCGGAACATTGCGGTTCTTCTGAGGGAAAAGAGAAAGTACCTAATCTAGAGAGGTTGGCTCAGATTTAATTACGCAGGAGGAGAAATGTTCATAATTTGCTTTCCACCAAGACTACCAACCTCGGTTTTAGAAACAGTGTAGACGAATGAAGCCATATTAAGCTATTTTACGTGTTCTTTTAGCACTAATGGGTGCTTGGGAATAGAAGAATCTATTGTGGATAGGAAAGGCAAGGCGGTATACAAAAATATGACAAACCGTCCTACGTCTATGTATACGTACACACCCTGTATATTGTACAAGATTTTATTGAATCTTGGCCAACAAACTTTCATTAAATTTAGTTGAAAAAAGGTACCTTTTTTATTTGAAACTAATGAAATTTGTTTTTGACGAGATTTTGTGAAAAACCTACCGAAAAACAATGGAGAAAAGACTGCCTTTTTTTCTCTCATTTTTTTATTTATTTTTTTTTTATTTTTTTTTATTTTTAGCAATACGTTTTATTTATGAAATCTTTTCTCTTGAATGATTGTTCATCGCATTAGCCCACTGTTTGAGTTCTACAAAGTTTCCTACGGTGGGATTTCAAAAAAGTCGATTTGTATGGGGATTAATATCCCAAATTTATTTTTGTGGGTTCAAATTAATAATCCCTGGGGTGACGTGTTTGTTCCATTTCTAACAAAACACTGTAAAGTAAGGAGAGAAACGAAGCTTCTGAAGGATCTGAAGGATAAAAACTCATGGCTTTGACAGGTCGTGATGATCAACTGTTGACAGTCGAAAAGGAAGATGCAGGAACATCGGTTTTGAAGGCTTGTATTGCGGTTGAAGTCACGTAACAAGGTATACTCGATGAAACCGGGGATGGTTCAGATAGCTTGAGTAATTTCCTCAAGAGTTGTTCCAGCCTCCACCCCTCCCCTTTTGCCTCGATTTTTATTCAATTTGGGCCGATTCTCACGACATCTATCCACAACCAAAAGACTCCCTTTCCCGTTGAAAGTGGCTGTGTCAATAAACTTGATTGTCATTTTCTCCGCGGCCTCTTTGAATTTCCGCCGTGCTTTTGTCAACTTCATTCCTTCTCTGACATTGTTACCTTCCTAAGAGCTTGGCACACAGGAAATCACGTTACCAACGAAGAATGGTTTGGAATCGGAACGGAAAGTTCTCCTATTTGAAGAGAGTTCTCAGAAGAGCAGTCAACATTGAAGACATTTCCATCAGCTGTTCACTTGGCTCTAAGCAAAGTAAATGCTCGTGTGGACTGGTAAGATATATACGGTGGCGGCCTAGTTTCCCCTTCAAATGTAATTCGGTCATTAAACGCTGCTAAAAATTATTCTTCAAGGTGTTGTTGGTTATCCTTCTTGTCAGTATTGCTACTGTGGTCAATAGTAACATCCCTTGTGATATAAAAGAGAGGAAAACGAAATGTTTTGAGTTGTTGCAAACATATTTGATGACTGAGAGCTCATCTGGGAGCTAAATAGGTAGGTACTTATAGGTTGTATGCATACAAGGCAAACCTACATTCTACCAATACGATTTTGAAATAATTTCGGAAATAAAAATTCCTAAGTCCCGAAGAACTGAATTTATTGAGGATAATAGGCTAATCAACATTTTTAGAGTCAGTAAAACCACAAAACGTTTGAAATCAGGTAACGGAACACTCGGAATCACCTGATATATCCTTGATAAAAACCCTGTCTTCATTGTTTGGAGCATACTGGACATATTTGCGATTCGAATATTCACAGAGAAAATATTATTGAAGGAACTACGCACTGCTCCTAATTCGACCTAAACCAAACATCAACTTTCCGACCGTGTTTCGGCGATTCGCTCGGTAAATCAACAAAGGGAAGTTGGAGGTTTGTGTCGGGGTAAACGCCCTCGAGTCACAAACAACGCAGGGCTTCTCATTCCCTTACATTTCTCTCGAGCTTTCGAGTTCTCCAACCGCACTGACCTAAAATCCGACGTATTTACGACCGCTATAAAATACACTGTTATACTTCTTTCCGAACATCACGGTGAGGGTACACAGCCCGGAGGAAGTCGGAAGGGAATTTCCGTTGAATGAAAATGATCCACAACTCCGGTTGCCTATTTGGTACTCGCACTTAATTCGTCATGAATTTTTCAAGACTCCAAGGGAGTGAGGATGCCGACTTCTCAACCAAGGGTCGGCGCCAAATCCCTAATTAGGCTCGAAAATCAGGGCTCGTTTAGGACTAAAGGAGTGAGGGTAGGAGGCGCTTGTTTAGAACGATGAGGCAAACTTTATCCTTTCATTTCAGCAGACTTGAGACTGCCAAGGGTAATCCTCTGTACAATTAAAACTGTTATTGGTGTGTCTATTATGAAAATGACACAATTTTCGTAAAACTATACTGTTGTAACTTATGCCGAACTTCGAAGCCAGAACTGAATGTGCAGAATGTGCTGGTTTTCCGGTTTTGATCTATACCACTTTGATCAAGAGAAGTCAAACCCTCGTCGAATTATTGAAGAAACAAAATATTATTATCAAAGCCACTCGCCTAGGTCTCTAAGAACCTCGAAAAAACCCATTGTAAAAATTATACTGTCTCATTCATACCTTGCCTCCATGCGAGCGATGGACTGATGGGATTTGTCTTGGTTCAATTTGAAACAGAAAGGAGTTTACTAAGAAACATCTACTTCACATCAATTTGAAATCAGATCACGTTTTACCGATTATTCAATTCATGGTATCAATGAAAATGTAATAGGTATCGAGTTTAAACAAGTTCCCACCATTTTGCCCCCTCGAATTATTGTTATCATGCCTCAATCTAATCCTGATCGTAATCTGCTTTGTTCATTTTATGTTGAGATTCATTGTGAGGAATGAAAATTAAATATGCAAGAGATATGGATCTACCGTAATTAGCGCTAGAGGTGAGTATGGTGGCTGCTGTTGTCAAATTATCTTACGACGTAGAATCTTGAGTTCACAAGAGACCTTAGTCCAACTCCCTGGCTACCATTACATCGTCAATCTTCGTTCGAAAGAGGGAAATCCCTCGAGGAGCGCGCTTTC
>JADDOF010000037.1:23824-39798 GCA_019603395.1 Cyrtorhinus lividipennis | reverse complement strand
TTTATTTATTTTTAATTTTATTACTTAATTTCTTCAGTATTTTATTATTCCAATAAAAATAATAAACCGATACGTCAATAAAAATGAAAAATTGAAATATCGATCCGGATTTGACAAAAATTTCAAGTGCCGTGACCAGGATTCGAACCTGGGTATTGCGGCCACAACGCAATGTCTAACCACTAGAAGATCACGGCCACAGGGGATGTTTGGGGGAGGTGCTACCAACCCAACAAGACTCCGTTCAAGGTCAAAGTGACGTCATCAATTGACCACCCTTAAATTGTACTAGTAAATGTTGACAAGAGAATTTTTGATTATTTTCCATTGGGCCGATTGTTCTGTCCGAATGAACGGCTAATAGATGAAAAGGCTATAAACTCTAATAAATTACCAATAATAGCAATTGCTATAAGGATACGAACACTAATCGGATAATATCTTCATTGCTTAGATGGAATGATGCTGTTTTTTTTGTTATCTTTTAAATAATTAACCTGTCTTCAATTCATGTTCAAGCAGGGTTCCAGCGAAACTTGATTTCAAATTCAAGGCTTTTTCCCGGTTTCACGGTCGGAAAATTTAATTTCAAGGCTTTTCCCGGTTTTCACGGTCGGAAATTTAATTTTCAAGGCTTTTTTAAACAAAAAAAATGATGTAAAAAAGCGTTATAGTAAGGATTTTGTGTGTTTGTTTTTTTCATTTCATGTCGACCATCACACAATTACCAACAATCAGTTTTAATCACTTTATTGTCACTTCTACAAATCTTTGATAAAATAAACAAATATTCCAAATCATCAAACTAAACATTTTAACATCAAATAAAGGCGAATAATACTGAAACATGACAAATCATGATTTGAAGTGTTCAATGTGACGACAGCTTAGCCGCCTCAGCTAACATTAACATTTTAGCTCGTTTGACTTCCAACTCTTCGATTTCAGTTTGTTTCCTTTTTTTAGCCGCTTGCTCTTGATTTTCTTTATCCGCTTCTTTTTTCCTTTCGGCGAGATCACTTGTGTAGAGAGAATGTGCGTTACGCATAGAATGGATGAGACTTTTGTCAATTTCCATCAGCTTCAACCCACCAGCATCTTGAAGCATCGTAGATGTGTCGTTGGGCAATCAAACTTTTCTCAGTTTGATTTTCAACAATGCATTCTTGTTGACAGAAAAACCACGCTCGACGGCTGCATTTCCATGCGAAATAATCAGAATGATTTACACAAAACGTACGAAGTTTTCACATCCTCTTGATGACAATTTAGCAGCATCCATCCAAAACCTGGATTTGAGCTTCACTTGAAATGCAGCTTGACTGTAAAGATGAATAAATTCTTCTTTCACTCGATCTGCTTGCATGCCTGATATTCGATTAATAGAAACCAACTTTTCCAAACATGTTATCAATCTTCGATGTTCCGTGTCGCTGAGGGCTACCGCTGGATCAAGACAAGAAATCGCTCTTGTAAATGGGTATTTGAGTGGTGACCTCTCCTGGAGTTTGAAAAATAAAAATTTTCAAGGTTTCTAAAAAAATTCCCAGTTTTTTCCCGGTTTTTTCAAGATTGATAAAATTCCCGGCTAATTCCCGGCTTATAAGGTTTCAAGGTTTGCTAGACACCCTGTCAAGATCATAAATGGTCAACCATCTCCAATTGTCCCCAATTTTTTTTTTTTTTAATGATGTTTAGATGAAAACACGGGGAAAATGGTGGAAAACAGTTAGTGAGGACTGACCCGGACACATTTCAATCGATTCAGCGTCCAAATTCCAGTAGAAAATGATAACCCACATGCCTAGGTGCACAAAAACACTGCTAATTCTTTCACAGGGGTTGGTTATTCCTCATATTAGGAGCATGGAGACTCAAAAATGTAGTTGAAAATGATACCCAACACGCCTAGGTACCGGAAACTCTTGAAAAACTCATTTGAAATGGGTATACAGATACCCATTTTGATCCATAACCTCTTCCAGTGGGCGCCAATCGTTCCGGAACCCGTCTTTTCGGACTCACGGTCCAAAATTTATTGGAAAATGATACCCAACGTGCCTAGGTACTGAAAACTCTTGAAAACACGCATTTGAAATGGATAGACAGATACCCATTTTGACCCATAACCTCTTCGGGTGGGCGCCAATCGTTCTGGAACCCGTCTTTTCGGACTCAGCGTCCAAAATTTATTGGAAAATGATACCCCACACGCCTAGGTACTAAAAATCTTGAAAACACTCAAAATAGGTAGGTAGGTACCATTTTTAACCCATAACCTCATCCAGAGGGCGCCAATTGTTCTGGGACAGTCGTTAATGGACATGAGTTCACTTATATCCAAAAGTTACCGCTAGTAGCGCTAAGGTAGGTTGCTCTACCCCTTCCCAGCTGTTCTCATCACCACCCACCAACCCCGTAACCATCCTCTTCCCACCTCTGACCTTAGCCATTCATCAACAATCATGCTTCATCCATCATATAACTGGTATATTTGCAATTGGCAATTTGGCTACTCTTGCATAATGTAACTTATTTTTGAGTGTATGCCATAGCTGCAGCTTGCAAGTTCAGTGGCAAGACTTGCCAGTCATGTGAGAGGTACCCTGCGCTGAGAGCATTATTGTAGTCTGCACAGCCCCACCACCTGTTGATGGGCAGGGTAGGGAGGATGAGTCTTCCCTTAATGCATTCTGTCTGCCATGAAGAGGTCATTTGTCTTTGTGCCACAAGGAAGCCTGTGTGGACTGTCATTCTTGTGATGCATTCCCATGCACTTTTGTTGAGTGTGCACCAGTGAAAACAGTTGATGGTGTTGTGAACTCAGCCATGCTTTTATCCCAGAGACAGACTCTTAAACTTCTATAGCTGTGAGTGCAGTGCTCATTCAATGTTCCTCAACGAGTCAGCGCACCAAAGGGACGCTTGTAAAAGGACATTCCTGCACACCCAAATTGCCTGGACAGCCTACACGCATGCAACTGCAACACAAGTGCTCCAACAACACACATGCACCACCAAAACCCTCTTCAGCCTTCCAATCCAACCCTTTCTAGGCCCCTGATCAGTGCACCCCCTCCCCCTTGCTATCTGTCCTCTTTCTCTGCACAGTTTGGCTACTTTTGCCACTTGCATTGGAGCATTTTATGTCATGTCCCAAAAAAGGAGCACTGTTTGGTTGCATTTTAATGCTGTTCAGGAGGGATCCAGCAGAAAATGTTGATGCCATGGAGTAAGGAATGCAGTTTGGGTTTCTTGTGAGGTGATGAAGGAAATAAAGATCAACGTACTATTTTTTATTTCAATTTAACTCAATTTATTAACAAAAACAAAAAACAATTGAAAAATACCAAATGAAATAAATATCTGTCTGCATGGAAATCGCATTTCTCTGTAAAAACTTACCAATGTAGTATGTAGTTTTTTGATGAAAGCATACAGTTTTTGAAAGAAAAATTATTCATGGAATAAATAAAAATATGAAAAATGATTGATATTGCATTAGTAAAAAGATTGTTTGAATGAGGTAAAATTGTTTTATGCAATTAGGGAATGCAGTGGCTTATGAGGTTATGAGCTAAGGCCAATTTCAACATGGCTGCCAACAGAGGAGATGATGCCAGATTGGACAGATGTGAACTCAGGCAGTTGACAAAAACACTGAGGTTGAATTCAAATCTGGCAGAACTGTAAGTTGGGACGCAGTACTGCCAACATTGTACAATCTAGACAGGTTCACCTCTGCCATGGCTGCCAACACGAGTGAGGCAAGCGGCACATCTACAGAAAGCCCCTGCAAGTCCCAGCTTCATCAACTAAAAACACAAAATTTTCACCAAAAACCAAAATCCTCTACTTTGTCGATAAATGCCCACAGTATAAAAAAACATGACAGGTGCACACAAAAACCATAATTCAATTCTCTCAACCGACACGTTTCAATTCCTACCCGCTACAATTTTTTTTAAAAACCTTCAATATTTCTGTGATTTAATACAAGTTTCATTTTTATACAAGAGGAACATGCTAAGAGCCCTAGAACCGCTAAAACCCTCCTATAATAAAATAAGTACCTAAGAAGTGTTTGCAATGCAAAAAAGTTTATTTCAATTATCAAGTCAAAACTCTCCTATGTTAATATTAGCTAGTAAATTGAAGCTATACTTTATTATTGCCTCAAAAGATGACTACAGAGTGGGGGGTGAATTGCAACTGGCAATGATGAGGCACTTCTGCACGGCTGAGGTGAAATGTGATATGAAATTGCAACAGGGTGAACGCTGTCATCTTTTGAAACCAAAATAATTATCGTTGTTATAATGATTGAATAGTAAAAACAAATGTGAATTGAGTTTGATTCACTACACAAGGCCTCTGTATGAAGATGTAGCTGTTAAGTTGGCAGAAGTTAGTTGTTATGAGAGACAGGTTGGAACCACTCTTTCTAGTCACTGTTACAACTTGTTCCTGTTCTTTTTCAATACATGATACTTGTCTCAGTTAAGGAGATGAAATGTTCCTTGGCCTAGGAGTAACCTTCAGATCCTTTGTTCACCTACTTAGGTGGAGATAAGAGGCTGCTGACCTCATCACTAAGACAAATGTGGTGGCTGAAGAAGGAATTAGAAAGGGAGGGAAGGGACCCCTCAGTATGAAGGGTTAGAGGGGAGGAGTGGAGATAGGTAGAGGGGTGAGGCTAGGCGCACAGGTGCTGGTAGGCAGTGGAGTGGGGCAGGTGGAGAAGTTAAGAATGGCTGAGGAGTGGGGTAGGCAGAGGAGAAGGCGGTAGGCAGAGGAGTAGGGTAGGCAGAGGAGTAGGGGTAGGATCACTGGCTGGCACCAATCTGTTAAAAGTAACATTTAACAGCCCAGGAACAGAACATTCCAAGGAACTAGGAACATTTGAGGATCAATCTGAGACTGCTGTCCATGATACTTTTGGCTTGTGGTGGGGGGGAGCTGCTGGAGAAATCTCCAGAGGGGAAAAAAAAAACATCAGAACTGGATGAACAGACTCTCTGTGCTCTAGCAGCCCGCAATACAGTGTCCTTGAGAGGTTAGCAGGACACAAGGGAATTGAGGACAACGAAAAAGCCAAAGAGCCATTCTAGGGTTAAGAGCACCAGCTCCTTTTTGATACCTGGTTCCAAGTATCGGATTCATACCAACCCATCTCTGCCCAAATCATTCTGACAACAATCATAAAGCAATGATAAGAATGATCAACAGCCTAGCATTCCACTGACAACATCACCACATGATTCATTGATTTTGCATTAATCTGCACTGCATAAGACTACAAGACTTCTTCCAACAGAAGCCATTTTACAGTGATTCTTCATGAAACGATTATAAAATGTCCTTTTACCAGTTTCGCTTTGTCAATGCAACTCAAAGAAATGATAATTGATGATAACGACAGAATTGACCAAACGAAATAATAAATCCCACATTGGAGCGTAAATGAGTGCCAGGTTCTCAGAGCAAACAACCAAATAGCCAGTGAGTGCATAAGTCTGTAAAATGTTAATGCAATCTATTGCAGCGTCATCACTAGTATGTCTGAACACTGTTGCTCACAGCTAAAGAGCAATCCATAAAATGAGTACATCTGTATGTTGCTCAAGCCCCAAGCAAATCTGCATTATGCATTTGGCATATCAACGTCAATAACGGCCCAGCATCATTGCCCAACATCACTCACACAATTGCTGCTAAATCTGCAATGAATTGCAACAGCATTGCGCCTTATCAATTTAACTTATCATTTTCAACAGAAAAATAATTGCAATCTGAAAATGGATTCTACAGTCAGAACGTGGTTGAGTGCATGTTTTAAATGAAGCGAATAAGACAAATTAAATCCCATTTTACGCCATTTGGAGCCACAAATTTTCAAATTCATCTTTTTTGGTGAAGTTTATTTATAAATGTACGTTTAAATCAAGTCTGAATAATACATTCGGATAAAAACAGTACAAAAGTTGCTAGTAGATTGTTCTAGAAGTATAGTAGTATAGGTACATAATATACATATTGAGAGGTTTAATAATTCCTTTTTACCTTGAGAATTTTGTTATTTTGTTTGATTTTAAAAAATCTATTATATTGACTACGATATAAAAATCGACGATGGATCCTTCGAGGAATCACGAGAAAAAAAAAGTCTTGAAAATTGCGCAGCCTTTTGGGGGCTGGATAAGCTAAGATCTGAAAATGAAGAGAATTATGTAGATTGTGGAAATGTGATGGGATTTGTAGTAAATAGGATGAGAATTGACGACTTACTTGTACTTGGTGATGTCAACCAGTACAGTGACAGTTAACTACGCGGACGCTCAGACAATCGATCAGCTCGCTTTGGACGAACCGGATTGGTTCAGTTCTATGACGTCACGCCTCATGACCACCTGGAAAAGATAGATGGACATTTTAGGGGTGAAAAGTATTTTGAATGCTGCCAATGCTTGCCATTTCAACGCGAGGTTAAGTAAAGTGGGGTTGTACCTGGATGCAACCCTTACTTGGAACAGGCACTCGAAGCATGCTGCTCACAGAGGCAAAGGAGTTCTCATGCTGGCCAAACGCACTTGCAGGAAACTGGGGCCTATAGCCGTGGATGGTGGAACGGATCTACATGGCGATAGTTAGACCCATATCGCACTGCTGTGTGATGGCCTAAGGTCAATCAGGTGGCCTAACGCTCCCTCACCAGTGTGCAGAGACTAGCCTGCCATCACAGCCGCTATGCATGGTACTCCTACAGCCATGGAGGTACTGCTGGGCCATCCCCCAACAGATATCTTCATCAAAGGAGAGGCCGCAATAGTCTCCTTGCAGCTGAAATGGAATGAAACCTGGCGGGAACCAATCCGTCGAGGCCATACTACAATTCTGAGAGAGACAAACACACCACCAAGGTATAGTGGCAGATGCCATGCCCAGAACTACCTCCAAACACCACCGATATAAGTCGTCAATGACTTCAGTGGGGCAAAGGGTCATACAATGCTGTCCCTGCTGACTTGGTACACTGATGGGTCCAGAATGGAAACAGGGACAGGCGCTGGGGTGTATGGGATCAAAGCCAGGTGGCAATACTCCACACCACTAGAAAAAATACACTTCCATATTCCAGGCCAAAATTCTGGCTATCAACGCATGCGCCCTGGAGAGTCCGAGCGGGCATACTAATGCACACCTCCGCATTCTCTCTGACAGCCAGGCGTCAGTAAAGGCCCTCACAGCACCCAACATCTCATCTAAGGTGGTGAAAGACTGTGAACAGTCCTTGTGCCCTAGCAACCAGCAATACAGTGTCTTTTGAGTGGGTGGCGAGGGGCAGGGGTATTGGGGCAACAGAAAGACCGATGAGCATGCCAGTAGGGGCTCCAAAACACGCTTCATGGGCCCAAAGCTGGCTGTAGGTTTGCCCAAAAAGTCCATCAGAGCTGCCATCAAGTAGTGGACTAACAATTACTTATAATATCACGATTTATATTCCCGGCCCCGTTTTCCAATTGGGACCAGTTTACCGGTTTTTGACTGATCAGGAACCTGTTTGCCGGTTGCCTCCAAAACACAGAGGTTTGTGGTTTGTAAACACATTCTGCAACCATGTAGCACGAGACAAGGACGCTTTTGGGATCCAGAACCAGGCTCATTCCTAACTCCTGCTTGAGTGCCTCCCATCAATGTTTGTGATGTACATCGCCAGTTACTGTCTGCAGAGATGCTTGCATGTTGCAGAATGACAATTAGCATAATTTGGTGTTCTAACTTGACTCACCTGGGATTGACTTGGTTGAAACATTGGATTTGTATTGTACACGCTGGCAGCTGGTGAGTGGGAAGACCTGCAACCAAAACGTTAACTCGTCAACAACAACCAACACTTCTACCACTCCAATGATATGTTGAAAGAGGACTATTGTTACTAAAAGCCGTTACCTCCTGTTGTCAGCAGCGCTGGTTCGAACTAAGACGCTATTCTGAGCTGAGGTTGGGTTGCCAAAATTACCGCTATTTATATTTGAAGGATTACTGGTGTTTTGCCTGTGAGATTTTACCACCAAATACAAAATCAGAACGATGATTTTGATAATTTTAATCGCGTCAGACAATAAGAGCATCTTTTATCACTCACCTGATAGTCGACGAACGGAAATTGGCGATATCTTGCGGTGACGAGGTTGGTGGAAGGCCGTTTTCGACGATCTGCGACGCCTGAGAGACGCCTGGCGCTGTGGACGGGTTGCCATTTGGCGGATTAGAAGCCGACGTTGGCGTGGTGACTGTAAAATGGAAGAATTTCACATAAAATTTACTGGAATCCGTAAACGCCAAAGCATTTCTGTACAGGGAAATTTGGCATTATTTCATCCATGGAGCCCCGAAAATCCCCATCCGTGGAATAACGAGGTGTCTACGTCTGAATTTACCAAGAATCGCTGAAATCTTACACACGGGTGTATTCCTCGAACCAGATTACTAAACGTAACGGATGCTCCCAGAGTGGTGGAAATCACAGCGAGGACGTTGCTGTCCTCTTCCGTCCTTCTTTTCGATGTTGGTATAAAAGTTCCAGTCCAGTCTTATTCAGTCTTTTGGGAAGAGAAGCCCCCAGGAAGGCTGTCTTCCTTCCAAGAGACGAGCCCGAGACCAAAGAAAAAGCAAATTGAGAGCTTCGAGCCAGT
This sequence comes from Cyrtorhinus lividipennis, assembly GCA_019603395.1. NCBI lineage: Eukaryota > Metazoa > Arthropoda > Insecta > Hemiptera > Miridae > Cyrtorhinus > Cyrtorhinus lividipennis. The sequence continues at coordinate 31,102 of JADDOF010000037.1, read as the reverse complement.
ACCGAAGATTGTAAATTAGACAACTGCGTTTTGGGCACTCGAATGAACGAAGGGATCATTAGTAAACAAGCAGGGGAGGTTTGCTGCGACCTGCACGGTGTCAAAGCATACTCCCCATGCCATGTACGGCAAGCTCGTCCAAGGTGGATTAACGCAAAATGTCAAATGAGGATCCTCCCATTCCAAATTTGTTGAGTTCCAGAGAAATTGCGCCTTCACTTAACGTGCCACAAGTGAATATTTGACGGATTTCGAAGGTTTACCAGCTTATACTCACCGGGTGGGACAAGAGGGATGGCAAGGCGAGCGTTGACGGCCAACAGGTGATCTCGCCTCTGTACCAACTGTGACACTTGTTCTTCCAAAGTGTTATTTTCCGCTCTCAATTGATGTAGACACGTCAGAAGGGATGCGACTGTAACGAGAAAAATACTTTGATGACGCTAATCCTTTTATAACAAAACCTGAGGAGACAGGAACACGAGTAGGAGTTCATCCTTTGAGATTCCCAGCATACTTGGCGCCTTAAGGACAGACACCCCATCATCTCTCCACGTCTGGACGAGGCTACTTACTGTCAAAATGTTGAGCCTGCTCCATCAAAAACTGCGACCCTTGCTCCCATTGGCGCTCCAGCAGCTGCTCGAGTGACTGCGGTATCGTCGTGTTTGGGCCACCCCAGCCTGTGTTGTTGGTCGCTGACGCGGACGCGTTACTGTGAGTCCTTCCAGGCAACTAAAATGACAAAAAAAAACACACATTAACGTTTGTAATTACGAGTATTTTGCTCGATAGTCGAACTAATGAACTAAAAACCAACCTGAGGTCCGACGAGGTGGTTGTTAACAGGCGGGTCGGAAGAGAAAATCGAATGAGCGACAACTTCTTGGCTCAACGTGTCGCACATCTTTTGCGCCATCGACGACGACGGGTTCAACCGGTTGCCAAGCATGTGAGGAGCTTGGGAATTGTCGACGGTGCTCATCCTAAAATCGAGAGGCAATTTTGATGAAAATTACAACAAATTAGGAAGAGACAGTGAGATTTGCCCAGCAGACGAGTCCGGATGCCCTGCAGAGCGATATCTCTTGTCCAAATTCTCTGCAAGCAATCTCTCATCCACTGTCGTACTCACAATTTTATATCAGTCTTTTCGTCTTTGATTTGCGGAGACGGCGACGTCGACGGCGCCGTCGTCACGTGATTTAGGTTGAGAGAATGCGTCGACGACGCGGAACCGCCAGGTTGTTGATGAGACAGGTGATTCGTCGACCCGTGAGGCACATGATTGGAGTTGTGAGACATGCTGTGCGACGAGCCGTGCGACGCGCTGTGGCGCCTTTTACTTGTCCCGGCGCCTTCGTGGTTGGGCAAAACTGAACTGTGAGCGGGATTGTGGCTGTTACTGTAATGAGAAGAAAAAAAATGAAATTTAGTCGCACATCCAAAAAAACAAAGAACAGTTAAAAATGAGCAAATTGTGATAGCAGCGAAACTGCAGCATAAATTGTTACTTTCTTCAAGCTGGCAAACAAAAACAAGATGGTAAAGCGTAACAAGACATTGTGCAGAGCGACAGGTGATCCAGATGGAATTTACAGACTTGAGCTCTTCATTCAATGGTTTCTGCAGTCTATTAAATCCTCCGAACAAGGCAAAGAGCATGAGTGCTGCGAAGAACAAGGGCGCTTTGTGTAATGTGAAGGGGATGTTAGTGGTGCTGCAAAAGCCATATCATTCCATTTAGCAGATAGAGATCCCACAATGAGCGTTATGTTACACCTGCGTTTGATGGAGATCCTGGAGTAGGCCACGCATAACCCCAGGTTGGTGGAGTGCTGCTAGAAGCCATTTACGCAGCTGATGGGGATCCAAAATAAGCCATGTTGCACCACCTGAGGCACATGGAGATCCCACAAGGAGCGTTATGCCACACCTGCAGCTGATGGGAATCCTGGAATGAGCCATGTATAACACCAGGCCTATGGAGATGCTTCCAGAAGCCATTTACGCCCTCTCTAGCTGATGGGGACCCACAATATGCCCAACTCAGGCAGATGGAAATCCCACAATGTGCCGTTCTGAGTACCTCGAGCTGATGGGGACTCACAATAAGCCATGTTGCATTACCTCAGGCTGATGGAGATCCCACAAGGAGCATTATGTCACACCTGCAGCTGATTGGGATCCTGGAATGAGCCATGCGTAACACCAGGCTCATAGAGATGCTTCCAGAAGCCGTTTACGCCCTCTCAAGCTGATGGGGACCCACAATAGGCCCAACTCAGGCAGATGGAAATCCCACAATGTGCCGTTCTGAGTACCTCGAGCTGATGGGGACCCACAATAAGCCATGTTGCGTTACCTCAGACAGATGGAGATCCCCAAAAGCATTATGATACACCTGCAACTGATGGGGATCCTGGAATGAGCCAATTTGAGTGGTCTCAGGTAGATGAGGATCCCACGCTGAGCATTTAAATTCACCTGCAGCAAATTGTAGGGTCCCAGGCAGATGGCATCCCAGAATGAGCCAATTCGCATAGCCTCAAGTGGATAGGATCCTGTAATATGCCAATTGTATGGTCTCAGATCGATGGGGATGCCAACACTGGGCATTGACTCACCTGCAGCTGATAGAGATCTCGAAATAGACCAAATTGGATGGTCTCAGGCAGATAGGGATCCTGGAATGACCCAAATTGTATGGTCTCAGGTAGATGGGGATGCCACACTGAGCATTTTTGACTCACCTGCAGCTGATACAGATCGCAAAATGGTCCAAATTGGATGGTCCCAAGCTGGTGGGATCCCAGAATGAGCCAAATTTTCCTACCTCACGTCAGGAGGACCCTGTAATGAGCCAAATGCGTTGCCACAGACAAATGGGGATCCTAGAATGAACCAAATTGTACAGTCCCAGGCAGATGGGGACCCCTGATGGATAAATACGCCAAATTGCATTTGGCATATCGGCATTTTCACCAAATAGGTCCAAAATCGACAGAGTGGTTTCAAATCTTCATTTCAAAATTCATCCAAATTCAACTGATACATTGTTTGAATGATGTTTAAAGATTGAAAATCAACAACAAACACTCCTGGACCACCTACTCCTTCTGCCTCATGATTGTAACTACTCATCATGCACCGGGTTATTTTCATGCTCTAATTTCAGTAGGAAAATCCTTCACAGTGACGAACGAAATGGTTTGTGCTTTGATGAATGAAAACCCGATGATTTCCCGATAAGCGATAAAATGATGCGATAAGCGGATGATAGTATCGGATATTGTTTTACAAATACGAACTGATTTTACGTGAAAAACGCTCAATATAAACAAGTTGCATACGAAAAAAAAATAACCGTTAGTCATGAGAAGAGGGGGGTTTTCGTCAACGACGCGTAAAATGCACAAAAATGATCAAAATCACCGTCTTCAACAACACGCGTCACCACTTGAAGTAATCACCTGTTGATTGAATATTCACGAGACATTTTTTCCATCACATTTTCTTCCCTACGAACGTAAAAACTGTAATAAAAATAACATTTGTCGCGACCCACGCCACCACGCTTGTTTTCGAGGTACTTATCACTTATCAAAACACCACGACGGCGCCCATTTTTCCATTTTAGATGCCTCGAACGACTGGTTGACTCCAAATCGCGAATATCTACGGAATTTCGAAACCTACGGAATGTTATCAAACAGATTCGGCACGTTAATCTACGGATTTTCCACCTACGGAATATTTCAAAACTAGGAAATCATTCGCGATAGCCCGCTGAGCCGTCCCGAAAATCTACGGATTTTTTGAAACCTCAGGAAATTGTTCGCGATAGCCCGCTGAGCCGTCCCGAAAATCTACGGATTTTTTGAAACTTCAGGAAATTGTTCGCGATAGCCCGCTGAGCCGTCCCGACAATCTACGGATTTTTTGTAACTTCAGGAAATTGTTCGCAATAGCCCGCTGAGCTGTTCCGACAATCTACGGATTTTTACCTACGGAATATTTTAAAACTTCAGGAAATCTTTCGCGATAGCCCGCTGAGCCGTCCCGGCAATCTACGGATTTTTTAAAACTTCAGGAAATTATTCGCGATAGCCCGCTGAGCCGTCCCGACAATCTACGGATTTTCACCCTACGGAATATTGCCAAAAAGCTCAATAAATGAAATCAGCAATAATTTGCTTATAATTCTGTCTTGACGGTCCCGTTAATCTCCGGATTTCTACCCCCTACGGAATATTATCCAACAATCAGCAAGAATATGTTTGAAATAATCTGCATACCAATTTAAGACACTTCATGCTATTCATCTCCAAATGACCTACGGATTTCCTTGAAATGGGTCTTTGGCTGTAATTAATCTTCAGAATACTCTTGCACATAGTTAATTGCGCTAATTAGTTAATTCAAAGGTCGATCCTCAACCTCGGTATCAACATAACCTGTAAAAGCTGGCTCAAATTTGAAATTTACAAATGAAATACGTTGGCCTATAGAACATTTATCGTTTTTTTTTTTTTTTTTTAATTGCAACGACATTAGGCAATTTTTGAAAAATATTTTGAATTTATTGATCTGAATAAATGATTATTCCAAATCTTTGAACTTTGGGGAGTTGTATGAATTGAATGTCACGTCCAATATTAGTCTACGGAATTCTTAAAAACTCTCATCAAATCTATAGCATTTTTGCAAAATTTATTGAGTTTTACTATAACGTTCATTACCTTATTACCGGTCTACAAAATGCCAAAATTTAATTAAAACTACAATCATAAAAGTGGATTTTATATCATGACGTTTGCATCGGTCTAATCAATTCCTAAAATTAGCCACAAATCTATACAAATAAAATTTATTATTTTTTTTTATTTAGTGGAATTGTCTCTATTGGTCGATCAAGATTCAATAAGTGGTCATAAATCTACGGAATATCGGCTTCATATATCTAATCCCTTTTCGTAATGACCCAATAGTCCCTACGGAATGTCTACAGTCCGTATATTTTGAACTTGTCTGCGTTTTCTACTGCATTGCATGGCTGAAACTGGTTGTAAAATTTACGGAATTCAAGCCAATTTTGGAGAGTTTTGGTATTGTCTACAGATTTTCCGCAAAATTTGTGAATTTCGTGTCTTTAGGTCTCTTTTTAGTACATGGAATGCTTAAAAACTGGTTGTTGGGGTAGAAAATGTCTGCAGACTTAGGAAATTCTTTCCGGTAATTTCCTGGTAATTTACAAAATGCCAATTTTGGAGGTGAAAGAGGTTCTTTTTAAAGACAACCATCGTTCACCGCAGTTACCTTCCCCCTCTCTTGAAAGGGGAAAAATTCGTACAAAGTTGAAACATTCAAAAATTAAAGTGAAAATAACACAACGCGACATTCAGGGAAACACGACGAATTTACACTACGCTCACAACTAACCATTTATCAATTTAAAAAGAAGAAGTAAAAAGAAAAAATTGAAGAAAGATTTCTTTTTAATTCGTACTTGGCGTTTTGTACGACGGGTGTGTTGGTGGGGGAGCCAGAAAGGGGTTTTGAACTGGAACTTCCTGCGCTTCGTTTCGAAGACCTTCGAGGTTTCTCAGTCTTTTCGGAGGATTGCGATCTGGAAAATGTTATTTTGAAGGTTTTTCTTTTTCGCTATATTCACTTTAAAAACACTGAGTAGACGATATCATTGACATAACAGCGAGGAAAAAGAAAAAAAATCAAAATCTCTTTGAAGAACGTGAAAAAATGTGCTCTACGTAACGAAACTTCACTGTTGAGTGAAATACACATGCGGAAGAGCAATAAATGAAAAAGATAATTTTCATGCGATGATACTTGCACATTATCGTGGCTTTCACATAGAACGAAGCTATATACACAGTATAGTTAGTCGAAAGGAGCGATAAATACAACGCAAACGCCATTAGTAGCGAAAATACAACGTGAAATGATCAAAAACCATGTGAATGATAAAATGAACAAGTAAAGTTAATCAATTTTCATCAATATTCATTCATATTGGAATGATTAACATCTACGTTCCTGTATTTGACGTCAAATTGTGAGTTCAATCGCAATGTAAATTATTCAAAATTGAATTTGGACTCGACTCTAGAGAGGATTCAATGATAAAAATTAGTTTTGGAGGCCAATTTTCCATTTGTTTTGGTTTAGAAATCTCTGATTATCATATCAAAAGGCTTTCAAAATCCAAAATGCGAACAATAATGGTGCAATTGAAATTGATTTATTCAAAATTTGAAACGATTCTGAACGTTCTGAATTGAATAGTAGGTTTTAGGTTAGGTAAAACTGTTTGCAGTGTGGAACGAGATAGGACAATTTTCAAAATTCAAAAACGTTTTCAAAAAACGGCGGGGCAGGGGTCAAAATGTGTATTTTGAAAACTGGATTTTCGTGATTTTTGGGGATCTAGGCGAGTGGGATATCATTTTCCACTAAATTTTGGACGCTGAATCCAATAACATGGGTCCCAGAACAATTGGCACCCACCGGAAGATATTATGGGTCAAAATGGGTATCTTTTCAGCCATTTTGAATATGTGTTTTCGAGATTTCTGGTACCTAGGCGTGTGGGGTATCATTTTCCACTAAATTTTGGACCCTGAATCGATCGGAATGGGTCCGGGACCCGCCAAACCCACTGTTATCCCCATGTTGAAGATATGAGTCTCCATTATCCTGGTCCCAGGAATAACCAACCCGTGTGAATGAATTTGCAGCGTTTTTAACGAGAAACAAGAACGAATAAAGCTTTTATCACACACATGGAAGTTGCTGGCTCTGAAGCCGCCAAAAGTAGTTGGATCAGCCAATGGGAAGCAAAAGTCTGCAAACTGCTGCCCAATGGCCACAATGATTCCGTTGACCAGCTGTTAGCAGACGTTTTGTATTTAATTTATCCAACTCGCAGTCGCCTGGGTTCAAGACACAAATTTGTGTGATGCCATGGTGGTCGTAACGAGCAAGGATAACCCAGAAACGTCCTTGCTAAAAGCAACCCGTCATATCCGCCAAGCGGCCTCACCTGGATCGTTTCAATGGCGACGTCGACGACTGGGAAGTGCCGGCGAGAAGTGACGACACGTGAGTCAAATCCACTTGAGGTAGCGTCGTCGTGACGGACAATGAGCTGACCGGAGTGCCCAGATTGACCGAAGGGTTGAGTGACGGGATGTTGGCTACCGAAGTTGGCGTCATGGTTCCTTGGTTGGACGGTAGGACGTCTAAAGGCACGTTGAC
>JADDOF010000037.1:0-20528 GCA_019603395.1 Cyrtorhinus lividipennis | reverse complement strand
CCGTTACGACTATGGAATTAGGCCTGGCGGAGTCTTTGAGAACCGCTGTGGAAAAATCAAAAGTGACTTGTTATTGGGCGGCTGAGTTGGGTATTTTGGATTGACTTTTGACCCGTTTCATGCTCCTACTGATACTAATCATAGACGCAAAATCGATTCAGATGGGACCCAAGACGATTGCCGTACACCAAAGCAAGGGGTTGAGGGGCGCAGGGGTCGGCGTCCTCTCCTATTGGTCCTGAACCTTGGATTGGTACCTCCAAAGGCTACCTGAACCAGCAGATCAAATTGTGGGAGCGCTCACAAGTGGCTGCATACTAGCAGAGGCAACCTGGCCCTAGGCCAAGCAATGACCCTCCTCACGTAGAGCAGGAGGGAGCATAGAATCCTCACGTCTATGTACACTGGTCACTGCCCTCTCAGATACCATCTGGGCAAATCAGAAACAGTGAACTGCCGTTGAGCCGAGGAGGCAGAGACAGCTGTGCACGCGCTATGCGAGTGTCCAGCTATTGCTGTCACTCGGCAGCGGATCTTCGGCTGCTTAACCCACCTGACATCGCCAAAGATGGCCCCTGACGGGATCCTCCGCTACCATAGGGATATTAGCAAGGGCGGACAGGCATATTAGACCCATGGAGGTCTCAGCACTCAGGGGCAGTACTGCCCTCTGCCATCAACAAAGGTTTTGAGGAACCCCCCTACTCCTTAAGACGCTCATTTCAACGAAACTCACCTTGCAGCAAAGGTCGTTTGGGTTCAGACGGGCTGGGAGCGCTGCTCCCACCTCCCAAAGCCCCTCCACCAGTTAAAGTTCCGAGACTTGGAGAACTCGACGGCGTTGGTGTGACGTTTGACGCCAAATTCGAACCCAAAGGACCGCTCGTGGACGCGCAAGAGGGCGTAATAGGTCGAGGAGAACCATCAGGCGTCTGTCCAGTCACAGGTGGCGTCCGGCTTTCGCCTATTCCAAACAGAACACAAGTAATTGTGTCAAATGCTTCAATATTGAAAATTCATCAAAAATAATTAGCATTCAACAATTCTCTTAACACAAAAGACGCAACAAATATCTTGCAACTGTGGCGTAACTAGGACTTGAGAGCACTGGAGCCTGGTGGCCTCCAGCCATCTCCTCCTAGTGGCGCTACAGTCAACAAAAGTGCATTTCTACCTCAAAAGGGAACACAATTCATTCAATCAAGACTGACATCAATCTACACACGTAACATGTAAAGACAAGTTGTCCCTAAATTATTACAACAATTAAAATTAAAATTATGAAATTGGTACCAAATTGAATAGAAAGAAGACGAACGACAAAGTACGTTTACGTAATTAAAAAATTAACAAAAAATAAATAAATATTTAGAAATTTGAAATAAGACATCAACAAATGAGCAGGCAGGCAACACCTGTTTCAAAGACAAACTACATCAACGATCCAAGCTGGAAGAGAAAGTCTGGCAGCACATTGAGGCCCAAGCCGTCATCAACTCTTTGCGCTCTATACCGGCTTTCACGAATAAGAGGAGTAGGTGGTCTAAATTGGCTGGTAAAGTGGCCACGTTAGGAATTAAGTGAGGCAGCTGGGTGACGAGCTAGACCTTGCCATCATCCAGAGGAGAGGTTGCTCCGAGGATATTCAGCATGCCATAGCCATGCATGCATTGCCACATCCAAGGAAGATTGAACTCGAGGATGATTTAGCGTTGCCATAGCTGATGGACATGCGTTGCCACCATCTAGAGGAGAGGTTGCACTGAAGTATGATTGAGCGATGCCACAGCTTATGGACATGCATTGCCATCATCCAGAGGAGAGATTGCATTGAAGGATGATTCAGCGTTGCCATAGCTGGCGGATATGCGTGCCATCATCCAGATGAGAGGTTGCACTGGAGGATGATTCAGCGTTCCCATAGCTGGCGGATATGCGTTGCCATCATCCAGAGGAGAGGTTGCACTGGAGGATGATTCAGCATTGCTGCAGCTGGCTGTGAGCTGTCATCAGCCTACCTGGAGATCATTTTGCTAAAATGCTCTCCAGAATGATGACAGGAAATCCAACAACCGAACATCAACTAAATGTTCTCCAAACGTAACCACTTCACCAACCATTAAGCCACCCCCACCCCGGCATTCCAAACGTGACGTCATGCGAGGACATCTACGAAGGGAATACCTTTCCGCCTTTTTTTCACGTCTGGAGCCACCGGCGACTTGGGCGGCTCCGGTACAGGCGTTGGAGGTTTAGCCGGTTGACTGCCGCTACTGTCTTCGCTTTTGGTGTCTTCCGTTCCTGCTGACGAGACGCTACTCGTCGACGAGGTCTTTCCCGAGGAACTTTTGGTCGAGGATGTGCCTAAAGTCGGGTATTTTTGTACGTTTACAGACAATTACGGTAGTCTAAGAACGAAATCCAACCATCATGGCCAATGAGGGCGTACGTCGATGACTATTTTCTACCTTAAAACCTATAAATATCTATTACAACTGACTTAGTTTCCGCTTTGAAGTCGCTTTGGAAGATTCAGATTCCTTGAAGGTTTCTGGGGATCCTGGATTCACTGGCTTGTATGGTGGTATGACTTTGACGTTGACTCCTTTTTTCTGCAATGGGATTAACACACACTTACTCATCACCAAATTTCAACAGACATTGAGAGTTAGTCAAATTTAAAAACAGTTTTACTGATAATTTTGTTTGAATACGAATATGACGCTCTAGTTGTACACCAACACGGCAATCACCTTTATCACAATCTTGGTGTAATGATGGTGGCAGTATCCGCAGTATTTGACGTTGTCCATGTAGTTGCCAGCCTCTTCGCAGAGTAAACCTCTCGACTGAGCGCAGGTGACGTGAAATTGCGTTTTACAACCAGCTTTGTTGCATTGCATGCAAGCGCCAAAGACGGCGCGAGCTGAATTGCCACGTGAAGACTCTTCGCACAAATAGCATGTCTGAAAAGGGAAAAAGAAGAACAGGTTTGAAATTGTTGCAGAAGCCAGTTGAATGAGTAAAGTATGTAAAGGTATAGCCTACCCTGTTAAACCTTTCTGGAGGAATGCCTGACAGGACAATGGGCTCCATGGTGGAGACATTGCTGAATCTGACTTCAGGGATGTACAAAGCGCATACGACGTGAGCCCAAGCGTTGTTGTCAGTGGGTTTGAGAGCGCCATCTTTGTTAGGGCACAACTCGCAACGCTACAACAAACAAAAAACGTGTTTAATAATTTTACAACGAGTTGACCACGCAAATACCAAGATAATGGATGAATAAGAACTTACAACTTTGGTGTCACGGTCCACAGATTCGCATTTGCGACAATACCAGTTTCCAAGGGGAACAGTCACAATGCCGTAGCAAGCTGAAATTGAAAGATTTGTGAGAATGGGTGAATATTTCATTGAAAGAGACGAGGTTATTCAAGACGCCAGCTTCTAAGCTATTGCAAAGGTCAAGCCCATCTCTGGGCTAACCAGATAACGAATCAAGCTGCAGCAGCAGATATTTAGTTGGGCAAAGCAGCCATCAGCAGCAGCCAGTGACATGCTTTTGCTCAAAATTTTTCAACGTATTTTTGAGTGACTAGCGGCTAATAGTAGGGATGAGGTTAATTGAAGGCTTTAGATGGACTGGATGGCAGCAACAGGGGAAGAACACACCCTGACCAGGTTCTCCAGACTGCTGAAGGCAGGAACCATCGCCATGATTGGGATCAAGCCAAACAAGCAGCAACCAGTGCCATGCTTTTGCTCAAATTTCGACGTATATTTGACTGAATAACAGCTGATATGAGGGATGAGGTTATTCGAAGGTGGACTGGACGGCAGCAACAGGGGAAGAACACCCTGACCAGGTTCTCCAGACTGCTGAAGGCAGGAACCATCAAGCAGGATCGGTGTTGGAGCTGATAGAAGCTTATGGTTTTCACGAGCTTCTTGCCGCGTGAGCAACTCTTCGCCTCTTTTCATAGTAGGTAGGTTGTCTATTCGCATTCATCTTCCTAGATCTCGGGACCTCCGGAGGCTTTTGAGAAATCACTATACCTACAAAGAGGGATGTCAGGCCCGTGTCAAGGCCGCAGACTCACCTCAAGCGGACTTCCTTCGTGCACTACACGCTCGGTGCATTTGCATTTCTATGGGGCCGCCAAGCGTAGTGTGACTCATGACGTCTCGTCGTCTATTTGAAGGATGCATGACAGAATGTATCTGCTGCGAAGCTGTGTAACCTTTCTTGAACCGTACAGTAAACTACCAGATAATTAGGAAAGTACTTTATCCACATTGCAAAATATATTCAAAATTTGCACTGTCTTGATCACTTTCAACTCTCCACTTTGGGATACTTAGGGATTGCTGTATGCGTTATGAACCTGCCCACGTAGTAAGCAAGTAAGCCCTGTGGCACTGAAAAGCTGGATCAAAGGCCAAAACTCATGCTCAAACATGAGACCCTCAGTACATGCCTTGAATTGTAATTGATCGATTTGCATCGTAAGAGAACCTCACTAAGAGAGTGAATCGAAGAGGAATTACAAGACAAACCGCACTCCTATTATTAGCGTTAGCTTCGCTCCATTAGAGGAAAAGTTCACCTGAATTCGAATTCCATCCCTTTATATTCGTGATCTCTCTTCCTTCGTTCCCTCCGCTCTTCTTTCCCTTTCTGCCTTTGTCATTGATACGAAATTGAAAGGCCGGTTTCTATGGGTAAAAAGTGGGTTGAAAGAGATTGAAATCAAGGTCCAATTCTCTTCAAAGGTTTTATCTGATTCCCTGATGTTCGATATAGGATATAAAGGGCGTTGAATAAAAATTGGAATTAATCGATCTTATCTTGTTCAATTTTTGAACTCCACTTGCTAACAAGTCGGTTTGATACCTCATTTTCAGATATATCACCGCAACGGTGCCGCATTTCGGATGGAAGAGGGATTTTTGGACGTTTTTAGACATTTAGACGATGAATATTGATGAATTTGAGTAGATTGGTTTAGGACTCCCGCACACCTGCCAAGATACCTTTGTAACAAGGTGAATATTTTGACGACTGGGGTTCAGAAACATTTTTTCATTTACTAATTTGTGTAACCTAGACCTCGAATATTCGTCCCACGCGTGCGATCGTCATATAAGAGCATAAATATCAGTCTAAAATTTTTGAATTGTAATTTAGGCTCAGGCAATAAGGCTGCAAATTTTCCTCAAAATTTTTTATTCTTAGAGCTAGAGTATGGGGAAAAACAGTGGAGTGTTCAGGACTCATTCCAATAGGTAGGTACCAATTTCGACTCATGCCTACCTCCGGTGAGCGCCAATCGGTCCGAGACCCATCCCAATGATTCAGCGTCCAAAATGTATAATAAGAAAGATATGACCTTCTTTATAAAAAGTTGATTATTCAAGGAATAGTCTGCCGTACGCCGTCCTCGCCGTTTATGGTATCTGAAATTTTGGTTCCGGCTTTACTTGTTCTTCATACCATTTCAGCCCGAATGGACCGATGGGAATTCATGAAGAGGGGGGGGGGGGTTGAGTTTTATTTTATGAACTCGATTTTCGGAATTTTTTAGGGATTCAGGCAAGTGGGCGGTATCATTTTTCACTGAATTTTACAAAGTGAATACATAAGACAGGGTAAGAAAATCCCGAACAAAATGTAAGGATACTATGGGGTACACTCGGTTAGAAGAGTCTATGGTCATTTACTGTTTCTACATACAAAGAAATCAATGGAAAATAAGCATTTGAGTATAATTTGCAGCGTTTTCATTAATTTTAGTAATTTCTAAGATAGATATTCCTCGTACGTCGTTGACTGTAAACAGTCTAGGAATAGGAGATTTAGTGAAGTACCTAATGTATTACCACGAAATGTATGTATTCATCAGTAAATAATTGCTTAGTAGTTGTACAAGCTGCAACAAAAAGTAAACAAGAACAAAAACGCAGCAAATTCTCTCACAGGGGTTGGTTATTCCTTGAACCAGGATATTGAGACTCATTCTAATCTATTCAATTAGTGGAAAACAATACCCCACACTACTCGGTACCAGATTTCGAAAACATTTATTGGAAATAGGTAGATAGATACCCATTTTGACCCATAACCTCTTCCAGTGGACGCCAAATGTTCCGGGATTTCCGTTTCATTTGATTCAGCGTCCAAAATTTAGTCGAAAATGATACCTCACACGCCTAGATCGCCGAAAATCTGAAAATCCATTTTTCGAAGTAGGTACACATTTTGAAACCCCCCCTTCCAGATTCCAGGAAACGGATCCCTGACCGAAATTTCAGATTTTAGGAAATTTTGTTCTACCTGGACGGCGGACGGTCATTTGCTCATTTTGATCTAGACACCTTGAAACGTCCCGAGAACATTTTTGGGCCGAATCTCAGGGATCGACTTGTTGCATGAAAACATAGGATGATTATTCAAGGTATAACCAACCAAAAGCATTATCAGTTTCTTCCCATACTGCTGAAGATACTGAAGGAATGGGTGTTCGATCGCGATTTCCCTATTGGTGGGGCCTTCTTCCCGCGGATCCTCCTCTCCCCCTACCCGAGCGCCGGCGCCTGCCCGCCACCTGCACCCCAGTCCTGTGCCAGTGCCGCGGTGTGCTAGCGACGGTGCGTGTCATCAGCTCAGAAGCCGCCGTCGCGCCCTGTTGCCTACCAAACGTGTCGTACGTCTTCAGCCAAATTTTCGCGCGTTTTCTCCCTCGATTATTTACCCGTGATATCACTCGCCGACATTTACCTCTCATCAAAAAACACTATCCAATTTAGGGTGAAAAAGGCCCTTAGCCCGGGGATTCCAATCCCTCCGTTCGAATTTTGTTCACGGTCGAATTTTTCCTCGTAAAATTCCGTCAACCCGGCAGTTCCCTCGAGGGTGATAATGATGCAGCACCCCCCATGGCTCACATTGGCTCCTTGGGGCATAGCCCTTCCGCTGCCCCCTCATCATCACGGTCTTCTGCCGCCGCCGCCTCCGCTTCCGCATCCGGCGTTCATCCACATACCCGCACCCCACACTCACCCCAGACAGGTACCAGAAATACCTCACGAATTTTTACAAGCTATTATTTAATAACTACCCTCGGTGATAATATCGCTAATAGTATTCAACGATGTACGGGGCATTTGCGTTGTTGGACTTGTTATTCGTTTACCTACTTTCCCAAAGATCCCAAAGGGTCCCAAATAAATCACGAAAATCGAATGTGAGTGTCCTAATCCTAATTTTCATCAAAAACTTCTACCTTCCTACTATCATTACCCAAAATATAATCATGTCTGAATTCCACAACTAATTGCACTTGAATGCACAATGATTCCCTTACACTACCACCATTAATCTGTCGAGCGATTCTCGAGGATATTGAATAAAAAGTATTCGTTTAGTACAAATCAGTTAAGTAGTCAAGGGGATTTTATCATAGCTACATTTTCCGCTCAGCATTTACGCACATTGTTTTATTCCGTAAGGGAAAGAAATAACTTCTGTAGAATTAACAGGTAAAAGTCTTCTTACTCAACCTCAAGCTTTGACCATATATTTCTCGTTCGCGGTTATATTGAATTGACATCCCGACACCTGGATTAACAGAGCAACATTTCATTTTTTTCATGTGACGCGTTTCCAAGCTTATTCCAAGAACATTAATTTTTTGGAATCGTGCTAAGCTTTACAGTATCGTTAATTGACCGGAGTATTTATGGCTTTTCCAGAGGTGTCAGTTGCTAATCTAAACGAGATTCGGATTAATATTGGGGCAGTTAAAGACCCTTTGCAAGCTTCGGTACTTGATAATCCTACTGAAATACCAATACCATCTTCACAAGAAGTATTAAGCGTTATCGATTCGCTATATTATTGAACGCCGTATTAAAGGGTAAAAAAAAAGAGGAAAAGTGATTCAGATTCGTCGGGCTTTTCTTGTTCTAAAAACTTCGGACTCGGGGATTTCCCAAAGCGTCGTTTATCTTCTACCCCGATCCGAAAACATATCGTGTAGGGCGGACTTGGACTCGACACAAAATGATCCCTAGATGCAATAAATTTGATTAAATGTATTTAGCATCTCGTGGATTGTTTTTTCATGCTCAAAAATTTCGATCGCGTTGAGGATTTTTAACGGCTGATTAGGTTTGTTTTGGTGTGGACTAGTCACTTCACCGATGAAGCTTCCAGCAGTGCCAGTCTAGGTCCTTAAACCAATTTTCGTCAGGACATGCACCCTGGAATGAGTTCAGGGAGATGTAAAATGCCAATGTGAAAGAAAAACGTACAGAATTGCTCTAATCATAATTGACCAAAATTCACTGTCTTTACTTATTATAATGTAAGGTTATATATTGAATAACTTCTAGAGTAAAATGCTTGCTGACGAAAGCTACTTAGTAAACAGGCGATTATTAAAAAAAAGTAACGATTTTGTGAAACTAGGTGGTTGACGATGACACCACGTTCCGTGTTACAAAATCATTTCGATCAGGTTTATTCAACATCTAAACATTTAAAATTCCTGAAATATCTTTGCGCTTGTACAATCAGTTTTTCAATTGCTCAATTCAATCTACTAATTTGAGTGATGCGAACGGATTCCCCTCAGGGATGCCATTGGTAATGCATAAAACATAGTGATTTATGCGTTGTAATTATTGAAGCATTGAGCTCTCATCAAGCCATAGGTTGTCTGCTTTGACCTTATACGCTCCCCGTGCTCATCCAGCGAGTGAGCCAATATTTCCATCTGAAGTGGTTAAATTGAACCAATTCAAAAGTTGAGGTTTCCGATGAACCTCAACCTCGGGTATGACCCAAGTGCTCACAACGTCCAATGATATTGTATCAATCTAAATTGTAAAACGGAGAACGTAGCTCGTGAAATTCGTTTAGCTGCAGTTCTTTCGATTCTAGAGTGAATACGTTTGCGTGACGTCCGACTCAAATTCAATCAAAGGATCATTTTTGCTCTTCTTCATGTACCTATTCGTCAAGGGTACTTGTATTTCATTACATCTGGTCTGCTTGTATCCTGTTATTCACTGCTGTGTCTACTGTTCAATATTCATCATTCTACGATGATTGGTGGATCACGGTTGTAAATTAGAAAACAAATGGATAAATAAAAGAATAAAAAAATGAAAATGAATAGATGCTATACCTTTTAAAATGCACACTTTCAAACCGGGACAATTGGGCTATATAAGAGTTCGGTACAACTGAAAACCTCAGAGTCACACAATCAGAAATAAAAAAAATGCGCCCGACTTTGATATTCGGCTGATTACGTACATCATTTTCGGATCAACTCGTCCAATTATTAACCGGAGTAGTTCCTACTTGACGGTTAGCTGCAGCCTAGACAAGTCTAACTTGTTTAAAAGTCGTACTTGAAAAATTAATGGCCAGGAAAAACGGGTTCGAACGAATGCTGAGTGATATCCTGCGTCCGCTCTTTTCTTGCCTTCCTTTCATTCAAATTGCGCAGAAAGTTGGGGTTTCAAAGGCATGTTGTCGACCGATGACGTGATGCAGGTTTTAACAATGCAGGCATCACTCTCTTCTGATTGAACCATTTGATTTCCTCCTTGGAGGAGAGTTTGCTAAGCTAGGAAAATGTATTTCCCCAGTACGGGCCGTTGTGAAATGTTATGCGTCATTTCAAACTCACCTTAAGCGAGCGTTTTGCGATACGTCGTTGCATATTCCGTTATCCAAGTCCGTTTCACTTGATTCTAACAACGGCAAGGAAATGTCGACATCTCGTTCCTTAAAGATAAGACGAATAGGAGTTACCGTCACAAGCTGTCTCCTGAAGAAATTGTATCATCAACGGGACTATCATGATCAGGGTTGGACAGTGGAAATATAGACAATAAGTTCTTTATAATACATTTAGTTTTACTGAGCAAACGGGCGTTGCATGACTCGCTTGCGATTTTTATCATGTTTATTCTTCGGAACTCATTTGCATGGTTACCCTCACCAAAATAATGTAAAGCGCTGCACTTGATTCTGCAATGGTTTATTATTTTGAATGCATCTCGCTCGTGTAGGAAAACTTATGCAAGAGATCTCCATTACAAGTCATTACGGGAAAAAAACTTGAAGGTGGCCGAACAATTTTTCGTTAAATGTACCCTCCCTACAATGTCGTTCTTGTTCCTTCTTCCTTGTACCTTCTTCCATGGTGCGACAATCGAATGAAACTCATTTAAATCAATTCCAGATTCGACATTAGGTGGGAACGTGACACCTAGTTCCCGTGAAAATGGTCAATTGAACTAAAATCCCCCCCCCCCCCCAATCATGTAGGTCCCTACCTTATTAAAATTCCCATTTTTCTCCATAGCCATATTTCATTCAATCGTTCCAGAACCCATCACTATTAAATCAGTGTCTAAAATGTAGTGTGAAAAGATACCCCCATTATTGCCTTTGGGTACCGAAACTCTGTTTTTGTTGATCGGGCCGAAAATGAGCGGGAACCTATATAAATTCAAATACGTCCGTGTGATAAATAATTTCAAGTCTTGGAACATCACAAAAGCCTCTCTTGACCATATCGGCGGGCGAATGTTCTAGATTTTGAAGGTTAGTGGAGGGCAAAAAGAAGAAAAAAAATGTTTTCGGTCGATACGAATATATGAGAGTGTATTGCATCAGAAATAATAACGAAAAAATCGTTGGTTTTTTTTTTCGGATTTATTTAATGTTTAAGGGTAGAGAATTTTTCTGACTTATCTGAAGCTTCATCAATTCTTACAGCTGAGTTGTTGCGGGCCTAAGCTCCTGGAAGGTCTTCCTCTAGTTTTCTTTCGGTGATATGTTCGTTTGAGGTCTCTTCTTTTCCAATTCCTCTTGACACTTTGCTGAACTCGCGAAGTCACAAGTGGAATTCCTTGTCCTCTATACATATTTGATCACGTTAGCTGTTGCTGGGCCGACAGATTCGGCCACAAACATTTTAAAAATACTTGCGTTGTGTCACTGAGGTTCGACGTATAATTTACTTCTTAGGCGAGTACGAGAAGGATCCTTTCAAATCGTTGAACCATCCTTTCAAATCGTTGAACCATCCTTTCATTATGTACTTCGACGAGAGTAACAACTCTTCCGACCTTGGGTTTTCAACGGGGCTGGGTAATAAAAAAGGTTTGCCATCCCTGTCATATCGCTTAACTTTCACTGAAGTAAGGATCCGTTAAATATATGCCAATAACCAGCGAGGTTTAGTAGGTACCGGAAAATTTATGCGTTCTAATAAAGAAGAAAGTTTTGTACGAACGTGGTTATGAGAAGGAAAGTGTTGTGACCTACCTTACAATTAGAGCTCTTCTTTGATGCGTCACTCGAGCATCTCGACTTGTTGGTTATACGATCAGTATATTAAAAAGTTCTTCGTGAATCGAATTACCTTCGCTGGACAGGGTTCATATCGTCATGATTTGACTTGCTGTACAGTGGTGGTTATGGTTTCAAATGAACGCACACTGAATCATAATTCTTGCTAATATATCGGCTGGGCGATGAACTCTCCGTAATGAGGACTCAGTTCTTACTATGTCCTAAATATTTATGATAGTGCTCGCTAGGAGAGCAGGATGTGCTCTCTACTCCTGGGCTTTGCTATTGCTATTCTAAGACGTATTCCGCTGTCGGAGTTCCCATTCACCGTGTTACAACTACGGTAAATCTACTTGTTTACAACCTCATCAAGCGCCCCAGTACATGAGTTATTCTATGTTGGCTCTAATTCAAATTGTTGAGCTCCCGCCCTCCGCCCATGAAGAGGTGTTGTAATGTGGCAACACGGTTGGTCCTATTTCAATGATCCTCCAGAGCAGAATTCCTTTGCACCTCAAACATACGAGGCAGCATTCCTGTGTATTGGTTTATTTTCACTACACGTGTCGGTATCGTTCGACGAAATTGTTTATTTTTCTATTCAAAGCTCTTCCTTTAATTTCAACATGACGATTCAGCCTACCGAGCTACTCAATCGCCATTATAGGCTCGCGTTTCAACCTTCAGTCCAACCGAGCGCGACGGGAATAACTGTACTTACGTTTTTATGACGCCGTGAGTCCCCATCCCAATTCCTCCGTTGAAATATTACTGTTCGGAAGAGGTGAAGCGTGATTGTGGTCACGCCGTGCATTTTTAATTCTGTCGACAAACCGAGTTTCCGAGTTACTTTCAAGTCAAGTCAAGAACGGTTTACGTTACATTCTCGTCCGACAAGGTTGTTTCGTAGAGACGGGATTATTTCCTGACTCCAAACAGACTTGGATTCCATATTACGTAGTGCAGTTTTCCACTGAAATTTACTGTGGAACCACTGAGAGTGACAACAATTTGGCATCTGTTGAGAGCAAAGCCTTAATCTTCTGGAATATACAGAATATCAAGTCTTTCTCAAATGGTGCCTAGGTTTGTACCTTCTTGGGAGATTTTGGTGCCCGGACGGCTGCTGGATGTGAAATTCCCTCCTTCTGAATTTCGTTACTTCATTTTTTGTTGAGGATTTCGTGAAGGAGCATTTTTCCTGAAAGAAAAGTAAAAAGAAAATAACGGAGAATTGGTTTTGCGATATTACTTCTTGCTTGGACTGCCTTTATCCTGCAATTCCAAGATTCCAAATGCCATGCTTCGTTATACAACGGTCAGCTGAGCTCTCTTTTTCGAGGGTTCGCGTAGTGAGTTCCCTCTTCGTTATTTTTCCCTCCTTAAAAGCGTCCCGAGTTTTCTTCCACTTGTGTGACAAGCACTTCTTCCGTTTCTCATCCTCTTTTCTGAAAGGTTTCCCTTTTCCATAGTCCGGCTGGATCCAAGTTGTCCACGAAAAGTTGTTTGGCCAGGGTCAGGTCTAGGTTGAACCTCATAGTCCTCCTTCGATAAATATTATTTGAGCATTGTGCCTTCTAATCTTGGAGAGTCCAGACTTCGATTTCCTTCTTTTTCAGACATCTCTCAGCGTCGTCGGGGAGGATTTTCTTTCTTTCTTGATCTCTTTGAAACTTCTCGCGCCTGCGGACTCTCTTCAAATTGATCCTTTGTGCCGATTTGAAGTGTTGAGACCTTAGTGAAGAAATCTGTCATCATTCTAATACGCTATTACGAAATTCGCCATACCACAAGAAAATGAGGCCACTCGATAACAAAGCCTATATCAGATAGCTGCTACGGAAAAAACAATGGCTAGACCTAAGCCAAAAGTTCGTTTTATCTCTCCTATCCTCTTTTTCTGCCTCTGTTGGACTTTCGCCCGGAGATTTCGGTCTGGTCTATTCTAAAACTCGAAAAATCTCTCCCGACGTGGGTCTAATAAATTTGCTGGCTCAGGGTTGAGAACGTTGTGCGAAAAGGAAACAACACGAATTATATTCCCCATTCTCCGCGCTAAAGACCCAGCAGTCTAACGCTATCAGTAAAGAAAAAGCCTTGACATCGCTCAAGTCCATCTTAGGTAGGAGATGAGAGTGTTCGGGAAAATAATACGTGTATGGTCCTTGATTTAGAGTATTTTACTGTGCTCTCAAATTAATGCAATGTCGTCTCTGTTGCAGGTAAACATGAGCAGCTATGTACTTACATACCAGTCACCACCTCTTGCAACTTGCTGCTTCGTAAGTTGTGCCCATTTGCAGTAGCCTAATTGCGTTCTATTGGGAAATCACTAGGAGTAGTCGAATTGAATCGTCGAGAGTTTGAATGATTAAAAGCAGTTGAACGATTGCCCGTGTGACACATGACTATTTAGTTTCTAAACGTTAGTGAGGCTTTCTGCTGCAATAAAACGCTCCAGTGGTATTTTTTAGCATGATCGTGTAACTGTGCCCTTGATGAGTCGTCATTCTCCCGCAAAATCGCCCGCTTATTTGCTTGAGGTCTGAGGAGTGACGGGATCAATTTCCCTGATGTCGGTGGCTGTAAGACACCACCAATCATTCTTTGTTAATGCATTTCCTCATTCGAATATTTATTCTCTATTGAATTATCGACCACTGTACCGACTTTGATAGGATCCTATTGTGAACACATGTTCCAGAAATGGTTTGCCATAAAGAGTATATTCCGGGGATGCCTGCGATCCTAGATTGAGCAGCATATAAGATGTTGGATCATGATATATTGCGATTTTGTTCCGTCTTCCCCCTATCCAACTCTGCTTGCTTGTTCACGAGGAAAATATCAACGGTGGTGAGGTTTCATGTTCTACTCCCAACCTTCGAGATTTGTCATGTTCGACTGAGGTCGGTATTTCCTTTCCTACCACCTGTTGGAATCGGCCACTTCATAGTGGCCAAGTCGACATTCACGCTTCACCGGTTGATTTACCCTTGAATAGTTTCTTATTCCCTGTATAGTAAGGATGGCATTACCCAGGATTGCGCGACACAAGTTCTTCATGAGGGAGCAATTGAGATTTTTGTTATGTGGAGGCCTTTACTTACCAGTAATAATCAAAAAATCAGTTTCATAGATGTGACTTTGCAGCCAACGAAGAAGAGCCTCGAGCGAGATTCTGCCTAGAAAAAAAAAGGCGGATCAGTGTTGTAATATTTATATCAAATTCTTCTCAATAACGTGGGAGGCCATCTTGCCTCTGACAGTGCAATATTATCGCTTGTATGCTGAACATGACCGCCTTATCAACTTATTCCGATTTCAGTATTCGAATGTCTAAATGTATACTTCTTATACTATTTACACATGCTCCACTTTGCCTGTGCTGTTGGCTATAAGATACAATTAACTGAGTTTCTTCATCCACCATCCTAAATTTGCAGACCTCTTTGCTGAGAGATAGAGTTGCGGCCGGGTACGAACCCGCCGCTATCATTATGTTCCGATTTGTGCTCATTTAATGGGCCTGCTTATCGCCCGATCCTTTTGCCTTGTTTACAATTATAAACTTTCGATTTTTTGTCAGCCCAACGCGAAAACGGATGCCCGTCTAGTCTAAAACATGATTGACGAATGCGGTCTTGAGGAGGCGCTGCTATCTTTAGGAACGTTATATTTGTTCTTCAGTTATAGTCCGACAAACCTTTACGTCAGATGTCATACCCTTTTTGCCTCGACGGGTAAGAAAGTAGATTCCCTCGGTGAGGTAAACCATCTCTTTCTCCGACACCACTCACATTATGTCTCCAGCTGTACGCATTAAAGAAATGAAACTGGGTTGTCGTTTATCTCCTGGAGCTCATTACTCGCCCGTGATCCTAATGTACCGTTTTGGCTTATTGTATGATGAAAACAGAGGTTCGCTTTCATCATTGGATGACTTGTTTCGACCTCAATCATCCCGGTAATCAACCTGCGCTGCAATATAATTATGTTCTGGCCTGCTGTAACGACGGTTCTTTTGATGTTGACGTTCATACGTTGTTATCGTAATTACATACCTTATAGATGTATTTCTATGATAGGGCCTCTCTCTCTCCCTCTCGCAATCAGCTGTTTATTCTGTGCATAGAATCATGATGCAAGCAACCAGAAATCTCTCAATTGTGTGAAAATAACTATCCTTACAGTTGGGACATTGTCACATTGTTACCTCCTAATTAGCTCTGTTTGAGTACCTCCAATTTCCCATCTCCACCATTCTTTCGAACATGTTTTTCGAATTCTTTGATAAAATTGATTTTATGATCCCACTTTCACTTTCATACTCAAGCAATGGGTTCCATCAGCTATCGTTTTAATATTTTCAAACCGTAAATTTCAAAATGTTTGTTAATTCAAGTTCAAATGAACTGTTCTTGCATATTGACCATAATATTTGAGGTAGATTCGTTTAACGTGCCTCTTCGGTTTCACAGATGATGAGACATACACCGGATTCAACTGATTTTAAGTATTCATCCAATTCACTCTACAAATTATTGATTTGTGAAAATAGAAAGTGAATAATGCCGCCATAGGATTGAATGGATTTCAGTAAGAACAATCCAGAGGATATTGCATTCTGAATGTCTTTGCTCAGGGGTTACATTAATTTAAATGATTGACACGACTCCCTAGTTCAATGTCGCCACACCGATGCGTGTTAAGAATTATTCACATGCTGTCTTCTGTAGAAAGTTCAAGTAACACTTGAACGAGGCATCCTTGGCCACATAGCTCCTGAGCGTGCAATCCTTGAGTACTGTTGTTGCAAATGCTGATCTGATCATTCCCTTTGGTGGAGCCCGTTTAAAGGCACAAATTATCCACGTTTTATTAGAAAATTCCATTCATTAGTCAGCATTGTTTAACTGACGGTTTTACCGTTTTATCGTGATGAATAATGAAATCATTCATCACGCTGATAGTTTTCTCAAAATATCCTGAAAATAGAACATACGAGGTAAACGTCATTTAGAATTGTTACCCACAGTATGCAGTCATTTTGTTATATATTAGTTTGCTGGGATTTCTCTGGATTTTTTATGCTCTTCGCTACCGCTCCGACACGGAGCAGTTTTGCGTACTCAAATATTTACTTGTTCATTTGTTTACGCTTTTTAGGAGGCATATAGTACCGCCTCAATACCGCATTTTTATCTCCATCTCATAGGGTGTTTTCCTTATTACATCCTCGCAACACTAAAAATACAATGTTATCGCACCTGATGAGAAAAGGACTCATAGATACTGCGATGCTTCTAACCAACAAGTTTAGTCGCCTTTCAGTTCAATTTTTGTAAGCTTATGAATTGAAATTTAGATGTTGAGATGCTTACTAGGATTGACGGTGAGAAGGTGGTGATCTCTTGGGGGAAATTTTTTTTATCCTGATTGTGCGCCCAAATTGACCCGCTCAGATAAAGGTCAACGCAAAATTTGACCATCGACGGAATAGGGTAGTTGCAAGATTATTCCGGGTCTGAAGAACAAATTCATTTTGACATGTGAATCAGATGTAATATAATTACTATTCGAGATGCGGGACATAATGCTGGCCAGGGAGTATGACCAGTTGTATCATAGGTTATTAAAGGTGGGGGATAAGTAACTGCTGGATTTGCTTCTCATTATTCAGACAGAGGTTTTTATTACTCTACCCATATTACCGCTGGGATTTCCTTTTATCGTCATCAAGTAGATAGAATCTTGAGCTTTATTTGAGTATTATCATCACAAACCTGCCGTATCGTTTTAAGAGTCGTTATTGGAGTCGTCCATGCAACTCGTGCCGTTGCCCGCTTCACCCGCGTCTTTCACCTGTTCTAAAAATACACTTTGCAGGCTCCCTTCTCGAGGCTTTGTTATTTATCGTGGATCATCTCCAGGACGGCCGGTTTTACCACACCGATTGGTATCCGTTCCATTGCACGTTGTTATATCTAATAAGGTACCAATGGAGAACAGCGTCCCTAAATTAGTCATACATAATTATTAATTTCGGCGGGGTAGGGGTCAAAATGTGTTTTTTGAAAAATGAATTTTCGAGATTTTGGGCGATCTAGGCGAGTGGGGTATCATTTTCCACTAAATTTTGGACGCTGAATCCAATGAAATGGGTCCCAGAACGATCGGCACCCTCTGGAAGAAGTTATGGGTCAAATTGGGTATATATTACCCATTTTGAATATGTGTTTTCGAGATTTCTGGTACCTGGGCGTGTGGGGTATCATTTTCTGCTAAATTTTGGATCCTGAATCGATTGGAATGGGTTTGGGACCCGCCGCACCCACTGTTTTCCCCATTTCCCCCATGTTGAAGAAATGAGTCTCCATGCGCCTGGTCCGAGGAATAACCAACCCCTGTGTTTTTTAAATTGGGCGCCATCAATTTTTCCCAAATTGTCGTTCGATGTTCTCTTTTCACTACCCACTCCGTTTCTGAATTTGCTAAGGTTTCCTCTTCAGGGCTGTGGCACTATCGGGTCTAATACAAAAAAATGATTGATTATCCATTATTCGTTAGTGAAGCCAATCCGAATAATTGACCGGTATCATTCTCATGCTAAACGGCTTTCGTGTCAATAGACGGTCATTAAAGACTTGGACCCACCATTGAACCAAACTCAGGAACTCAGTAGAGCTGAGAAGGGCCTGTCGACCTTATTCTCCAAATTCGCGAATAATTACTCCACAACTGGCCTCAGGATGAACAACATTAGTGAGTCCTTGTCTTTGCCTAGGAAGGACTTGAGCTAGAATGAAATAACGTCCTCCTATATTTCATTCCGTTTCAACTGAGTAGTACGCCATTGAGAGCTTGAGTTTATCAGTATTCTAACTACCTTATTTAACGGTAAGTACGTATCATTTTGAGAGCGTGAATATTTTCTATGCAATTATATGCACCCTTATTTTATTTAATATTCGTTCCTATAGATGAGAACAATTGTATTACCTTAAATATTATTAGATGTGCACTCTTATTTTCATTTTTTATCTTATTTTATAGATTCATCTCTAGTCATTTCGTATCGTCAATTCTTCAAGTTCTTGCTTTAATTTGTAACTTTTCAAACTCTTTCCTAAATGGTCAGCTACATTCATGACGTAGTACCATTCATTTCAAAGTTCGATCTGATGGTATCTTTTATTTCTTTGAACTCGCTCCATTTCAGAACAGTCTCCTCAACTCGTCCAATGATGTTTTGATCTTTCGCCTCCTTTATCCTCGAACGGGTAGCCCGATCCTCACAGCGCTCTCAATTCCAAGGAGATCCAATAACGGGCAATAATGAAATTTTATCATCGAACATAGGAAGCGTCGGAAGCATTCCTTCAGTGGCTTCGATCATCTCAAAGCAGCGAGAAGCCTCATCATGTTCTTTAGCTTTCCTCACTTCGGAACTCGTTAGTTTCAATGTTGAACAAAGGGTCCTCCGCTTTATTTGCGCTTTTTAATGTACCCAATCCTTTACCCAACAGTTTTGAGCTTCCTGAAAACATTGGTGCCAACTTTCTTGCGTGCCTGTTCACATCTAGGTACAGAACTTGACTGAACTTGATTATATGACATCTGTTGATGAATGCGCCCAAAGCGAAAATATTCGCTGGGCCGTCGTTATTTGAATCGCAAGGAAACCTTATTGAACGCCGTTGTGACTAAAATCCGACGTTTTCCACATTTTATGGAAACCTACTTTCTTATATTCAATGCCTCAGGTGTGTTTTCAAGAGCAGTGAACGAACCCTTTATCCACCTCGAGAAAATGGGCATCCAAGTTTGCCGAAGACCGATAAAAACCGAGTTTCTGTTATCATCCTCCGTGTATTGACGTCAAACAACCTTTTAGAATGTCTGCATTCCCTTGTTTGTACTGCTTCACGTTGAATTACCCGTAATAAAAAGAAGAGGAACTCTCAGGAGGAACTCTTCTAGTTGTTATAAGAATAGGGACTTCATCGATTTCCCTACTGGTTCTCAACCAGTTTACGGTACGTAGTCGCGGCGGGCCATAGAATATAACTCAATGTTCAAAGTAATTGAATCACTTGCGCTACAGGTCCAATTCAAATAAAAAATAATTATATTTTTTTGACCAATTCACCCCCTAAACATTTTTTCTATTGAACAATTTTATGAATGATTTCTTAACTTAACTTAAAATTAAAGTTTTGATAATTTTCTTCGGTTATTTTTATCATTTTTAATTTAATTTAATTTACGCATAAACGTTAGCTGTGTATTAATACAAACCCCCATTATAAACTCTCGCCGTCCTCCATTTCTGGCTGTCAAGTGGCGGAATATCGAGAGCGCCGGGCGAGCTAAATTATGAACAATTTTACGCTCAGTCGTGAATAACCAGTTAAAACTTTTGTCACTCTTATACGAGGGCTGGGTTGGTAGAAAGTTGATTGTTTATCTGTGTTGTTGTGCTCAACTTTCCATTTCCTTCAATTATGTAAATTCATGATTTTATAGAAAAAAAGTTGTCCGCGCTTCAATATTTTTCTGTCTTCTCAGAATGTCGGGAAATAGGTGCTCTTTGGAAATCACTTGCTTTCTAGGCTCAGTTTAGATCTTCTCTCAGCTTTTCTTAAAAGTCTTCGATAATAGCAGCCTGATGTATAGGGGCTCTCTTCTGCTCCCAGGAAGGACGTCTGAATCAATTGACGATTACGTTTGAGTTTGATCTATCGTTGGATTGGTTAATACATATCGCAATACTGCTCAGGTGTAGATATTTCCTTGGTGAAAGTGTGAATAGAAGCCCTTCACGGGTCGTAACCTGCTCGGTAACCGGCATTGGTTTTACGCTCTCTAGAGGCTCTATGGAAACAGAATGATGCATCTTCACTGATTTAATTTAGTTAATTGAAGTTCAATTATAGAAGGGGGAGTTTATTCGTTCTTGTTTCACAATAAAAGGATTAATGACGCTACTTGATCAAACTTCATTGCGCTTTATAACTTCCAAAAAATTTAATTCACTCATTATTAATTCTTAATCCCTCCGTGAAAATAAACTCCAGCAAGGTTTTGCAAAGTTCAAGTGAAATTGTGGCTTTTCAGGATGCTTATAATTAATGCACTTTGAAGT
>JADDOF010000036.1:33377-44034 GCA_019603395.1 Cyrtorhinus lividipennis | reverse complement strand
ACACACAGGTAGAACCCCCCCTACTCAATCAAATATGATATTCGTGCGCCTAACTTTCTTCCAGTCCGATCATCCCAAATAGCGGCAGGGTATTTGTATGTGAAAATGTTAATACGAAGAATGTTTTTCGGAGGTTATTATTTTATACGGCACGTAGGGTATCATTTTACACTAAATTTTATACACTCCAGGCCATACAAGCCGTTTGGAAGTGATTATAAAAACGGACTTATGAGATTTTTAGGGTTGGGGGCGCTGTTTCAAACTAACTTTTTTTAAATAAAACACTAACCAGTGTGGCAATTTTAACGAAATTCCAGTAAATATACATTTTCTACTTCGGTATTCCGTAAACGGTTAGAGCATCAAATCGACCTCACTTCAGTCTAGAAGGGGGGGGGGGGGGGGTTGTAGAGCTGCTGGAAAATAGATACTGGATTTGAACTAATAGTAGTATTCAGGTTTAAATAATGGATTTGAAACGTAATGAACATTATGCGATGATTGTGATGTACTACACGTATCAATAAATGATGAATTTGACAAAACTATACCAGAATTTTGAGAACGAGTGGTGACAAAATATCATTTTGTCAGTTTCTCCACGAAGAACAATAATTTTCCCTTGAATAAAGCATTCATCTTCAAAATTGTCACCAGTCCTTGCTTCCGTTTATGGCCATTTTCAATCGATTCTGCGTCTATAAGCGGCTTTATTTGGTCCTCGAAAGTGGGTTTTCGAGATTTTTTGGGTATCTAGGCGTATGGGGTATCATTTTTCACTGAATGTTGGACGCTGAATAGATTAGAATGAGTCCAGGACACTCCATTATCACTGTTTTCCCCATACTCCTGTTCCAAGTAATAACCGACTACTGGGAGTCCAATTGTAGAAGAATTCGCAGAGTTTTCAAAAATATATTCATCAATACCTAAGACTCTTACTTTGCCAAGGATTTTGCGATATTTCCACAATACCGTTGAAATACGGCCCACATTCAAGATCCTGGCAGTAATTTGAAGACTTTTCCTTCAAAACCTTACCCAATTACACCACGAGTAATCCTATCGACCAATTTTCGATATAGTTTTTAGGATACCTATTTCATGCTTGAAAAATTTTGCTTTCCAAATCAAGGTAAAACGTTGAATGGAGCCATCAGAAAGAAGGACAACGAAGGGAATTGTATTCCACCCCTAACGTTATACACGAATACAAAAACCCGTATAACAAATTTATTTCTGATATTGCCCACTTAAAATGTCTTCTTGTTCTTTACAATCCATCTTAACGGGCTACCCTCGCCCTTATTTGCAATTCCGGTTGCAGAACGAATAAATCTTGAAGGGAATAGATGGGAGGCCCTATTAGAATAACGTGTTATCTTCTACCGATTAATAATCATAACTCATTACGATCGTACTTGAACGACAATGAATCAAGTTTTGATCACTCTTGTACTCGTGAACAACGTGGAACTCGTTATTTACCGTTGATATATGGAAGTCGCTCTTACGTCGAGTGGATGCAAGGTTGCATTTTACAATTTCTTTATCATAACGAACTTACAGTAAGAACAGTAAATCGAAAGTAAAGTGCAAGACGGTTTAAAAATAATCTCGGACGCATTCTTAATTTGAAATAGCCCTTGGATACAAAACGTTCTAGTGAAAAGTTACATGAGAAGTTCTTTCTAGAATAAAGAGAATATTTGGAAG
The DNA here is from genome assembly GCA_019603395.1 of Cyrtorhinus lividipennis. Taxonomy (NCBI): domain Eukaryota; kingdom Metazoa; phylum Arthropoda; class Insecta; order Hemiptera; family Miridae; genus Cyrtorhinus; species Cyrtorhinus lividipennis. The sequence goes on along the minus strand of JADDOF010000036.1, from coordinate 42,315 downwards.
AGAACGAAAAACTTGATCATTTTACGGCAGCCAAGTGAATAAGAAACCTCCAATTAACACGAAAAAAAAAAAAAACATTTTCACTATAATAGCCATTATGACTGGGATCTGGTCCATTATGGTTGCAAATCGGGGTTTCTACGTCGAAACGCCAGTCGTAATTTCGAAATGTCTATATTTTTATGGAAATATACTCACGAGTTTTTCGGTGCATATCACCATAAAGTGCCGACACGGTCGATAAAGCAACTTTCGTATAAAAAACTGGAAGATATTCAAAGTTTTTTTTTTTTTTTTTTTTAAGAAAAAAAGGGTAAATTAAATATTGTGACGATTCGGGGGGGCCTTGTAGTGGAGGGCTTTTATGGTTGAAAAGAGGGTTTTTGAGAGGAAACTTCAAGATGGAACTTCCAATCGTAAACCCTTTTTATTGCTCTATCTCTCCGTCTCGTGCTTTTATACATTTCCCTAGGCATGTCGTCTTTTTTACGGTAAGTCGTAAAAAGAGGGGAAAAAATGCGGCGTCAAATAGCAAATCAGACCTCTGTAGAGTTAATACGTAAAATGACGTGAAACTCAATATTTTAAAAGATAGAGTTTTTAGTAATAATTTATGAAATCTAAAACAATTTTTATTTTATTTTTAATATAAAAATAAGACAGAAAAGAGGTAGAGGTCGTCCAAATACGTCAATCTGAGTTTGATCGGACTTGGAATTTGTCAGGAATGTTCCAAATTTATCCAATTGCTTTCCAATCCACCAATAAACATGAATTTTGTCAGGCTATGTGAAAAACAAGGCTCTTCCGGTCGATTTTAAATAACTCGACAAATTCGAATGGGATATTTTGCCTAAATAGGCCTCTCAAACTCGTACGTGCGCAAAGTCTTTCTATTTTGCCCAGTTTTGACTGTATTTGACTGAATTTTCGTCACAGCCAGAAACTTATGGGATCGACTGGTCAGTGCCTCACGTCCCCTGAATGCTCAGTGGGGTCCTAACTGAGCTCCATTTGGTCCACTAGTTTCAACAAAGGTTCCCAAGACTCAAAGGTTCTCAGGTTAGGGGGGATTTTTACGAGGAAGAAAATCATTTGAAAGGAGCGATAATGATGGAAAGCAAACTTATTTCTAGTTTGTTTCCTCGAAATCTTTCTATATTCTCAATGAGCAAATAAAATTATATGGACATCAATCTAATTCAATAGTACGTCAAAATTTTAATGAATAAATTCATCAAATAATTCTTTAAAAATTGTAAGAGTTGACTGAAGTGACAAATAAACCAGTATGTAGGTAGTAAACCTCGTTCCGACGAACACTACGTTGACGATAGTTTTTGACTTCGATCAAACGATTTTGTACTGAACCTTTTACATTGAACTAACGATATTTGAGACATTTAGCCCAGTAAAGTTTACAGTAGATGGAGTACATAGTAAATAGTTCATTTTCAGAAAAGAAAATTGAAGAACCAGCGATTTTACGGAATTTATTCGTGATTCGCCATTCTTTATGGGCTTTTCCAGCTCGACAATTCCGTTTTTTGGCAAATTTCAAAATTTAGCCGCTTTTGCTCATGAAGGCATATTCATACCTTAATCGAACTGTACAAATGAAAGAACTTTTCTCATTGCTGTCGCTTTTAGAGGTACCTAGTTCCCGAGATACTTTATTTTCCATTTCTGAGAAATGTTTGTCATATTTGTGTTGTTTTTATGGAAATTCCCACACATGAAAGCAGAAAGCCATGTTTGACATATTCTAGTTGTTGGAACATGTCCTTCAACTAAAAGGTACTTTATTTGTGTTCGATTTGATCCACTTCAAGCTCAACTACGTGATAAATGTGAGGTTATAAAGCTAGCGAGCCAATGCCAAGTCGAAATCTCCTCAAGGTTACCCACGTCTACCTTCAAAAGTTTCATTTCCCCCATTTTATCGGTCATTTCAAAAAGCGACCTTTCCATTCAGAGGTTATTGGTACGTATTTCAAGTACCTAAACGCAATTTCAAAAAACTTGACCATTATCTTAGTACATAGCTGAAGTCCCAACAATTTTCCTCTTCATTGCAACTTTCAGCACCATTTTTCTGTTACAAATGTTTTCTTGTGACATTCAAGTATACCTGTATTACACGATCGGCCAATCGTGTCGCAAAAAATTTAACTGTATCAAATTTTGAGACCCCAATGTTCACGTAGCAATTGCATATCGCGTTGATGCTAGACTCAAGTACACGTAGACGGCCTAATTAAATGTACTTTTATGAGAGAATCGTATGAATCAATCGAATTTTAAGTTATAAATGATATTCTCTTCCGTGTTGAACGCATGATATCGCACAATTGAACGTTCCTGGAAGGTTTGGAATGACGAATCATAAAATATCCTCAAAAAACCGATCAATGATATTACGGTCGTCAAAATCATTCGGGATCAGTCATTCCTCTCAAATTCTACAGGATATTAGGCCTACCCACGTCCAAATTTCAATGCGTTGTTCGCTAAGATTAGAGATAAACGCTGGAACGTGATCAAAATTTGGGTAAAGCCCCTCAAAAAACAGGTCGGTTACTGAACTCATCATAACAACGTCACGGTGATGATGTTGATGAGAAAATTAATTGAAAACGAAATTGAATTAAAAAAAATACATTGTTTTCAAGTTAATTTTCAATGCCAAAATTGAATTCACTATGTCCATAAATTAATCGATTCTCTAATATTGTTCCGAGCAGGTCCCCGAAAAAGAAAATCCCTCTATATGATTTCAACATTGTTTTCGTAATTATCATTTCTAAAGTAATGAATTTTTTTGTCTTCTGCGGTCGAGAGAGAAAAAAATGTTCAAAATTTTATCGGGGCGGAGTTTGAAAGGGGCGGAAGGCGTGTCATTTAATCAACCAATCAAACCATAGAAGGGAGGCGCTCATAGATGAGGCCGCCTCTTTTATGGCAGGGGTCACTCTTGTTTTTGGTGGTCCCTTTGTTTTTGGTGGTGGGAAGATAGGAATTTGTGGGGTGGGGAGTGGCTTACCCTTTCCTTGAAGCGGTAGACGTCTCATTTCTTTTTCTTTGGTGTCTGACGTTTCGTCAGTTTCCCCCTCCTTGTCACCTTCTTTATCTTCTTTGGCTTCACCGTCGTCAGCCTTTGTTTCTGTAATCAAAATTGGACAAATTTGAACCAATTTTCTAAATTGTAAAAAAAATTAAATTGAGATAAAAATGAATTTTTACGTTCATTTTTAGGGGTGGGCTAAATTTTTGGGAAATTTTGGCTGCGAGGGAGGAAACCATTTTTTGGCTATACGTACGAGTGGCCTGCCTGGATGGGTGCCGTCGGTGTTGTATTTTTCTCGCCAGTTTCATGATTAACGTCGAACGAACCGCCCGGCGCGGATACACAACGTTGTTTGAGTACGTTGAGAGCCCCTGTACCAAATAGGAGGCGTGGTTGAGCGCCACTACCGCAAGCGCCGCCTCCCCCGCCCCATTGGTAAGGGCGGACCGCCGCAAAGATGGCGCTGGACCAATTGGATCAATGAACCCCGCCTTTACCCGGGTCATGCCGCCCGCGAGGGTCCCGGATTTGACCCCCCTCTCCGCCGTTTCCCGTAATGGCTGAGACCCGCGGGGTATCGATGTTTCTTCCACCTCCTTTACTCACACTTCAGTCTTATTTGGCTCTTTGACTTGTATTCATCTAATCTGTAAAGTCCTGTGAATCTTTCGTACATCCGCGTTGTTTTTGAGTCGTAAATTCCAATAATTTTTTCTAAATAATTTAGAAAAAAAAAAATTTTTTTTTCTTTGTGTGAAAGCCTTTAAAAATTTTTATCGAATACATTCTTTCTTTTTTTCAAAAATCGTGCTTTTAAAATATAATTTTATTTCTTTGTGATTGATAAAACACGCCACCGAAGATTGGATCCACATACTCTTGTGAGTTCTGAGTTGGTATAAGTCAGCCATAACAAAATGATAGCTCTTCTCTCAGTAATAAAACCAAAATGAGAACGACCATTTTATTATCCTTTTACTCGTCGTGAGGGGAAGATGACACAGAATGGCAACTGACTAATAAAAATCGTCTCTTCTCTCACCAGCCCAGTGATTCTCGAACGGTAGGTACCTACGTAGGTACGAATGGTCGCTAAGTGACTTTTTCGTGAGCCCTCATGTCAGTAATACAAAATAATCCATAGTAGTCGATCTCAAATGAAGGCTAAGAAATGATCAAGTCCCTTTGTTATTTTTTGAAGATTTAAATCTTATTTGATCGTATTGAGTGAGTGTTTCTGCGTAAGGTATTGTCATTATCGCTTGGTCAGGTGTTTATTTAACAATTATCTTGGAATTTAGAATGATACCTACGTAAAAGAAAAAGGGAAAAAAAAGATTGAATTTTTTTAACAAGATTAAATCCTGTAAAAATACAAAAATTCGTGGAAAAAAATCATTTATTAAAACTGTCGTTTTTAAATAAATATTGTAAGTTTCCCATGAAATATTGATTAAATACAAGTAATCATATTATCGCGACATGTCATTTTGACATGATCCGGCTTTAGGGTAGACATTTTTATGTTTTTAGTGATAGATTGCAAATTTCCTAAAAACATACAGGGAATGTACCGGATGATATTTCGAATTTTTATTTATTTTTATTTTTTTTTTAATTTTGATGGAGAGGACATTTTTCACGGTCTAATGATCTTCAATATTGCTGATTACGAAATGATGAACTGATTGAAAAAATGCTTTACGAAGGCAATTTTGAGCGTGCAATGATACCATAATATTTTATTTTATTTCATTTTTTTAAACTGCCAACATTTCAGATTAGAAGATTTTCGACAAAATAGGTTTTATCCGTGGTTCTTTATTAAAAATAAAATAAAATGATGAATGATTGTAATTAGTTGGTACAGGTTAGAGCTAGAAGAACTCACGTTTTATCTAGAAAAATATTTATTCGCTTCAACACTCGGTAAGTGTTCGAACTCAGAACCAAACTTTATTCAAGACCGAAGATAATTCAAAATGAACAACGAAACTTATGGTGAGATGTAGGTAGTCGGGCGAGAAGTGTTTTACTTTCAATATATCGGGTCCTGGGTGACAATTTAGAAAGAAATGACGGGACAGAGAAGAAAACTAGTTTAATCCACAGCACAAATCGTCTGCGCATGCGCGGCGACAGGCAAATTGTTGAGTTGCAATGGAGATTTAGGGCACGACCAAAGAGGTTACAGCTCAATAATATTGATTAATCAATTTATTTAGCTATGTCTTCACAGTACTCTCGCCAGGACACTGAAAATCAAAGGTTTAGGGCATAATTTTCATGGCTCGGTTGGATGAAATTGGGCTTGTTTCTGCGCAGGCAATGGCTCATGGTGCCTATACAGGCGCACCATTCAAATGTAAAAGGGTTGGAAAAAAGATTTGTGGCGACACATTCATCAGTACCTTTTACATAGACACTTGGTAAGAGGGAGCTTCTGCATTGAAGAATCCAATAACTAGCTGAATCGTGATATGTAGGTCAAAACGCTGGAAATTAGCCCAAAATTGTATATCATTCCAGAAGGGCCTAGAATGTTAGTAGTCATCGATGCAAAAGGCACCTCAGTAGATCATGTTCCAAAATTCTGTCAAATATAACATAAGTCTCCAAAAATGTTTGAAAAGTCAATTCGGAAAATAATAATTTTTACCCAAAGTTTTCAGTCGTAGGAATTTTCATCTGAAATTTTGGTCGGTAACTCTTTCTAGGCACAAATTGGTCTTAGAAACTTATCTGTGACCAATCTGAATAGGTTCAGTGCCCGAAATTCGGTGGAAAACATTATTCTACGCGCCCATTAGCCCGAAAATTTCGATAATCCATAATTTAAAATACAAATTTTTTACTAAAAATGTAAAAGTTTGGGAAGACAAATGGGTTTTTGGTTGATACCATTCTTAGGGAAGCAGGTAGTTTCGACAAATGCGTAGTCGAACCGAAGCAATTTTGAGAACTCGTTTCGACAAGCAGCGAAGCGGCTTTCGATCGTTTCGACAAATCCACCCCAGGCGGCTGAAGGCAGTTGAAAGGAAAATATTTTTTTATCGAATTTAAGAAGGATGGCCGTTTAGTAGTTATCCGTCGATCCGAATAATTGATCAACTCGAATAAATAAATTCTCGAAAGCTCCGAGTACATCCAAAATGAAATTTTGACATGAAACTGATGAGTCAAAGTTTATACAGGTGGCTGACGTATCGCCTTACAAACTTCATGATCTTATAAGAAATTTGATGCTGATCAAAAAAGTGCCTCTTCAACATGGTCCGATTCCTAACCGTTTTGCAGAATTTCGATTTTAAGGTTTTTCAAGAAATTCAGTACTTGATGACGAAAAAATCCCATAAATTTCTGAAAATTCCGTTCTACCCCAAATGTTAGGGCACCATTCGGATTACTTGACATTTTCTACTTAACACAGCCTCGATGTGTGATGTCAAGGCGGTATCATCATAAATGAAACTATTTCAATTTTACAAAATTTGGTAAACTTACTAAGTTACCTCTTGAACACAATCACAATGTAGATATCGGAAATTTCTTAAAAAACTGCTCCTTTAAATAAGCTTTACAATGGTACCACCATTTTATTTTTGGCTTCGTTAAAAATCAACAAATTTTACGTAGAATGTAAAAAGTAAGAGCAGAAAATTAGGAAGGGTTACGAGCTAACAAAAACAGCCAAATTCATAGGCTCAACTCAATACATTTACGTTAAGATTTTTATTTTACAATTTTTTTTTTTAATTTTTCTTGTTCAACCGCAGTATTATTTATTTCATTTTGTTCTCAAAATTTTTGCCCACTTTTCCACCTAATTTTTTTAGGAATCGGACCATTTTGAAGAGGAACATTTCTGTCAGCATCAAATTTCCTATAAGAAATTAATGTTTGTAAAATGAATAGCCAGTCAGTCACCCTGTGAATAAAAGGCAGAAAAGTTATTATATTAATAACATCAGAAAATGACGAAGAAGAAAGTGAGCCCAGCCAGTACAATCCAATCACTGAAAATTACCATTTCACGCTACCATTTGACTTCAACGATTTTGACGGTAAGTGTCAGAAACTGCTGTTGCTGTTCTTGCGATAGCGCTCTGTGCCGAAACGAATTATTTTCATTGTCGAAACAAATTGAAAAGTTTCCTCGAAACATATTACGCTCATTCTAGAAGAAAGATGACCCAAATTGTGGCAAAATTCGTCCAGAATGTCGACCGATTCGACGATTTGGGGGAATCAAAAGTGAAATTTGGTTAGCGGAGTGCTGCGTTAGGGTTAATGATCAGTCATGTATTTGGATGACTTATCTTTCACAACATACAAACCAAGTTTTTCAGCCGACGCGACAAGCTCGTGGTAATAGTAAACAATTTCAAGTTATCTGAATACCGTAAGATGGTAGATGGTTCGAAAACGTTCAGATGTTGCAACCAAAAATGTCCACTATAAATACTGACCATAACGTATCCTTTCATCAAAGCATGACCACATACACGAACAGCCGGCAAAAGAAGACATCGAACTCGAAAGGGTGCGTTGTGCAGTTGAACGCAAAGCGCAAGAAAATATATTTCATAAACCAAACAAGTTGATTCGCGAAGAGTTGGAATGCAATTTGGAGCATGCGGATTTTAAAAAACTAAGAGAAAATGCATACAGAGTGAGGCGGAAGCATTTTTACACACTCTTCCCAATCCGCAAGAAGAATCTGTTTTGGTAAGTGACACATGAATTCTCAATCTTTCTGCGTTTTCATCGTTAACCCAAAACCATAGTGCTTTCACCGTACCTGCGCACTGCGTTTTCTCGTCGTTCCCCCAAACTCAACATGATTTACTTGGATATGTATAAACCGATTGATATTATCGATTCTTCAATTCCACTTTAATTTTCACTATCGAGTTGCTTGAATACAAATTAGGGTGTCAGCAACACGATTGTAATCCCCAAAGTGCATTTTACAATCCATCGCCATTTTTGCTTGAAACAAAACTCTATCATAAAACGAATAAATGTAAGAGGCTAACTCCAATAGAACGGACATTGTGCTCACATGGTTAGGAACATTTGGACGTTGTGCGAATAAATACGAAAGGGCTTTAGATATAATTTACAATGACTAGTACAATACACAATGTAGTGGTTAGCACGAGGTGGAGTTGAACTATGTGCCTACAATAGAAAATTTCTAAAAAGAAACTGCTAATTCTTTCACAGGGGTTATTCTCGGACCAGGAGCAGGGGAGAATGGGAAACAGTGGGGGTGGAGTGCAAATTTAGTGGAAAATGATACCACAAACGTCTAGGTACCAGAAATCTCGAAAACCCACTTTTGAAATAGGTAGATAGATACCCATTTCGTCCCATAACCTCTTCTGGTGAGCGCCAATCGTTCTGGGACCCGTCCAAACGTTAGTCGAAAATTATACCCCACGTGACTAGATCGCCAATAATGTAAACAATCCATTTCGAAAAACACATTTTGATGAAATTTTTCATTACCAAAAACGGCATTGACGGCGTGCGGCGGTCGGACATTTGCTTATCTTGATCTAGAACCTTGAAAGGGCAAGAAAAACATTTTTGAGGCAAATCGGAGAGGTTGATTTTCTGCATGAAAACATAGATTGATTTTCATGGAATTCAAGGAATAACCAACCAAACCTTGCAGGGATATCCAGCTCAATCTTTCCTGCTGCTTGAAAGTCCCACGGTCATACAATGTTGAGAATGTCCCGTTGAATTTAATACGGTCGTATTCGTCAGCCCCAAAATGAAAGACATCCTCAAACCGAAGCTCGGACACTAATGAGAGCCAATTTGAATGTAATTGCTGGCTCAACTTGTCCATTTAAAAAC
>JADDOF010000036.1:19303-33367 GCA_019603395.1 Cyrtorhinus lividipennis | reverse complement strand
AAAAAAACCGTGCTACGGCTTGAAAGAAGGGAAGGGGGGAAGGGGTTAAAGGCAAAAATGATGTTCGCCCCCGAAGGGTGAGGAGGGTCTGTTTTACCGGAGGGGCCTTGAGGGAGACCCTACCTGACCCGGTGGTCCGCAGAGGAATGGAAAGAGACGACAAAAACTGACCCTCGGAAAAGGGGATCCACCCGGGAATATCTGAAAAGGGCTTTGAAGCCAGACGTCGAGGGGGTGAGGGTGGGGGCCATTACCATCAGAAGAGCTACCTGCCTCCGCAGTTCCCCTTTCACCGCCCTTCGCCAGTCGCCAGTTCCTCTTTGCTCTCCTCCCGCACTGGGAGTACTATTATCGACCGGCATTTTTCTCTACCTCTTCTCACAGAAACCCATTGTAGTAATTTTCTATCAGAAATAGACGGTTTCTCATGAATCTGAACAGATGAGAAACACACGCTGTCTGTCATATCCTCTTAGGGGTACACACGGTTGAGGATTCCGGAGAGGGATTCTCTGAGGAAAACCCTGAGGGGCCGGAGCATCCACACGTAGGGGAAACCTCAGAGGCGAAACGGCGAAAACAAAATCAAAAAAAATAACGAGGAGCTACGACCACTCTGACGATACTCGAGCGATACCTACGACGTTGAGCCAACGATCACCTCATCCACAAGTGAGGGAAGGGGTTCAGTTCCGGGACCGGAACCGGCTCAGGTGTCTTTAAAAATTGGTAAGGCCCTTGCGGCCTGAAGAGTCCGCCTCAACTGAAGCCCTCGACCCGTCATACGGTCCGTCGGCGGAGAGGTTGGCCTCAACGGGAATCCTCTCCGAATGCTCACGACGTGTACCGCCTTAGCAAGCATATCTCGTCTCCAGACGAATATCTATCAAAATGCCTCATTATAGACCCATTATAGATACTCATCAAAAAATTAGGACTGGATGTTCAAGAACTATTGTGGTGGGCCAATTTACGTTCAGTACCGAGCTGCTGGGTGTGGAAGACAAAGAGAACTACACCTCTGTTGGCAACAGTAACCTCCATCGCGTAGGAGCTCATAGCAGAGTGGACCTCGAGTCAAGTTGTGTATGGAAGAAATCGTATTTGAAGTTTGGCCGATTTCACATGCTCATTATTGGCCGCTAATGAAAAAAAATCGCATGCATTCAGTCAAGAATAAGGTACCTTTGAACCACCAGGACCTTATAGCCCCTCATGCCGAACACAGCGATTTTTTGGGGTTGGTCCCTTTGCCGTTTGCAATTTCAATCCACCCTGCTTTTTCGCCATAAATGTCCAGGGCTGTCAGCCAAAAATTGTAAAAATCATTGAAAAACATGTTTAAATATTTATTTAAAACTAGATTGAAGTAAATTAACTAGGGACTTTTTATAATTGCTCAACATCTGCTTGCTCGTCTCTTCCTTCTTTACTCTCTTAAAATCGAATTCGCGTCAACGGCAGCATCAGAATGGGATACCTTAATATATATCTACATAGGTGGTTTGGCTCGTGAAAATTCCGACTTTTCGCTTTTGTCCAATCGTTCCGTTTCTACCCAGGGTGTGCCGTAGCCAAAAGTGGAGAACAATCAACTTCAAGCTAACTTCAAAAGGTCAGGAAATTGCGTTTTTGGGAACTTTTCAAAGCGTTATCCAACTCTAATTGAATACCAGCCAAAAAACCAAGTATTATCACCGACGACCAACCATCCAACATGTTTGGTTGTACAGTTAGGTTTTCTCGTCTTTTAGAGACATTTTTCTTTCTTTGCAGTCCTTATGAATTTTTTCTAGTTGCCACGTGGTAAAATTGGTTTGGCTAACCTCTGGATTCCCACACTGAATCGAGTAATATGATTTAAAACCGATACTCTCAAACGGAAGCCGGTACGGGAAAAAATGAGTATATTTTGAAAAATAGTAATATGGAAGTCTCAAAACAACCAATATCAGAATGTAAAAACCATTGTGATATGACTTACAGCGTTTTCCTGTTAAATTAATCAATTTAAAAAAAAAAAACAGCGTAATTTTTCGTTTTTTGGTTTTTTATGAAGGTACAGTAGAATACATTTTGTTCGCTTCTTCAGCTACCCAGAGTGGGAAGTACAATCGACCAAAATTGTGAAAGTTAGGAAATTTCGCGAGTCAAACCCACCAAATAACATCATTATTTACTTTTGAGTCGAATAGAAAATCCTGAGAAAACTCCACGTTAGAAATCTTGAGAAATCGGCCGTCAAAATCCAAGAAAGTTACGTTTAATCGTGACTTTCATTTGATTTTACGGCAATTGGTCAACGTTGTTTCCCTTAGGCAGACCATTAACCCGAGACGACTTTCTTCAGACAATGAGTGATATTGGTTCATTATTATCAATTGAATTGTACACCTGTGGTACGTATTGACCCCAAAAACTTATTTTTTCGACCGTTCGCTCCATTTTTCCTTAAAAAAAGGCGGTAATTTGTGGAAGTCTATACAGATAAGCTTTTTGCCTCGAGTGATAATCAAATAATTTATTGAATAATTTGGAGTTTTTTAGCCGATCTAAAAGTTCTTCTCGATTCGCATCAGATAGTTCTCACCCTTATTTTCACGAAATTTATCTTTTTTGACGATTACGTGCATCAGAAAACTTTTCACTCAACTACCTAACTAAATTCCACGAAGGCTGCTCGAATATAACTTTTACTAGTATGTTCATTTCTCGCATGATTTACTCGAAGGTTTAACTAACGAAGTTAATACTGCAGCGATCCTCAGTAAATAGGTTCCACCAATGTGCAGTTTTAACCAGACAACACGGTTTTCGACGACACGCCATAAGGGACGTGGAACACCTGCTCTCTAACAATACTCTCGACTACTTTACCTCTCACGCGTCCGCACTTCAGCTAGAAACATCCTACGTCGACATCGAACACTAATTGCAAATTAGAGCCGTCTCTGTAGCTGGACAAGCAACGACCGGTCGTAATTGCGATCGGTGGACCTCGACGTTTTTAAATGGACAAGTTGAGCCAGCAATTACATTCAAATTGGCTCTCATTAGTGTCCGAGCTTCGGTTTGAGGATGTCTTTCATTTTGGAGCTGACGAATACGACCGTATTAAATTCGGGACATTCTCAACATTGTATGACCCTGGGACTTTCAAGCAGCAGGAAAGATTGAGCTGGATATCCCTGCAAGGTTTTGGTTGGTTATTCCTTGATTTCCATGAAAATCAATCTATCTTTTCATGCAGAAAATCAACCTCTCCGAGTCTATGCCGTTTTGGGGTAGTAGAAAATTTCATCAAAATGTGTTTTTCGAAATGGATTTTTGACATTTTTGGCGATCTAGTCACGTGGGTATAATTTTCGAATAACGTTTGGACGGGTCCCAGAACGATTGGCGCTCACCATAAGAGGTTATGGGACGAAATGGGTATCTATCTACCTATTTCAAAAGTGGGTTTTCGAGATTTTTGTGTACCTAAGCGTGTGGGGTATCATTTCACTAAATTTTGGACGCTGAATCCAATGGGATGGGTCCCAGAACGATTGGCGCCCACCAGAAGGGATGGGACGAAATGGGTATCTATCTACCTATTTCAAAAGTGGGTTTTCGAGATTTCTGGTACCTAGACGTTTGGGGTATCATTTTCCACTAAATTTTGCACTCCACCCCCCACTGTTTCCCATTCTCCACATGCTCCTGGTCCGAGAAATAACCCATGTGAAAGAATTAGCAGTTTCTTTATTGAAATTTTCTATTGTAGGCACATACTTCAACTCCACCTCGTGCTAAACCACTACATTTGTGTATTGTACTAGTCATTGTAAATTCTATCTAAAAGCCCTTTCGTATTTATTCGCACAACGTCCAAATGTGTCCTAACCATGTGAGCACAATGTCCGTTCTATTGGAGTTAGCCTCTTACATTATATCGGTTTTATGGAGTTTTGATTCATGAGAAGCAAAAATGGCGATGGATGTGTCAAATGCACTTTGGGGGTTACAATCGTGTTGCTGACACCCTAATTTTATTCAAGCAACTCGATAGCGGAAATAAAAGTGGAATCGAGAATCGATAATATCAATCGGTTTATACATATACATATCCAAGTAAATCATGTTGAGTTTGGGGGAACGACGAGAAAACGCAGTGCGCAGGTACGCTGGAAACACTATGGTTTGGGTTAACGAAGAAAACGCAGAAAGATCGAGAATTCATGTGTCACCAAAACAGATTCTTCTTGCGGATTGGGAAGAGTGTGTAAAGCTTCCGCCTCACTCTGTATGCACTTTCTCTTAGTTTTTTTTTAAATCCGCATGCTCCAAATTGCATTCGACTCCGACTCTTCGAATCAACTTTTTGGTTTATAAAAATATTTTCCTGCGCTTTGCGTTTACGCACTCTTTCAAGTTCGATGTCTCTTTTGCCGGCTGTCGTGTAGGTCATGCTTTGATGAAAGGACTCGCGGTGCGTTATGGTCAGTATTTATAGTGGACATTTTCAGTTGCAACATCTGAACGTTTTTGAACCATCTACCATCTTACGGTATTCAGAAAACTTGAAATTGTTTACTATTACCACGAGCTTGTCGCGTCGGCTGAAAAACTTGGTTTGTATGTTGTGAAAGATAAGTCATCCAAATACAGACTGATCATTAACCCTACGCAGCGCTCCGCAAACCAATTCACTTTTGATTCCCCAAATCGTCGAATCGGTCGACATTCTGGATGTTTTGCCACAATTTGGGTCATCTTTCTTCTAGGAATGAGCGTAATATGTTTCGAGGAAACTTTTCAATTCGTTTCGACAAATGAAATAATCCGTTTCGGCACAGAGCGCTATTGCAAGCAACACAGCAACAGCAGTTTCTGGCACTTACCGTCAAAATCCATTGCGTTGAAGTCAAATGGTCAGGCTGCTTGAAATGTTCAATTTTCAGTGAATGGATTGTACTGGCTGGCGACACTTTCTTCAATGGATGATGTGATTACTATAATAACTTTTCGCCTTTTATTCACAGGGTGACTGGCTTCACTTTACAAACATTAATTTCTTATAGGAAATTTGATGCTGAACAGAAATGTTCCTCTTCAAAAAGGTCCGATTCCTAACCGTTTTCCAGATTTGTCGGTTTTTATAGTTTTTCAAGAAATTCAGTTGTTACTGACGGAAAAACCCCATTAATCCTAGAAAAATTAGGTGGAAAGTGGGCAAAAATTTTGAGAACAAAATGAAATACATAATACTGCGATTGAACAAGAAAAAAAAAAATTGTAAAATAAAAAATACCTAACGTAAATGTATTGAGTTGAGCCTATGAATTTGGCTGTTTTTGTTAGCTCGTAACCTTCCTAATTTTCTGCTCTTACTTTTTTACATTCTACGACAATTTTGTTTTTTTAACGAAGCCAAAAATAAAATGGTGGTACCATTGTAAAGCTAATTTAAAGGAGCAGTTTTTTAAGAAATTTTCCGATATCTACATTGTGAATTGTGTTCAAGATGTAACTTAGTAAGTTTACCAAATTTTGTAAAATTTGAAATAGTTTCATTTGTGGATGATACCGCTTTGACATGAGTGTTTTCATGGTATCTATCGAGGTTGTATTAAGTAGAAAATGTCAAGTAGATCCGAATGGTGCCCTTACATTTGGGGTAGAACGGAATTTTCAGAAATTTATGGGGTCTTTTCGTCAACAAGTACTGAATTTCTTGAAAACCTTAAAAATCGAAATACCTGCAAAACGGTTAGGAATCGGACCATGTTGAAGAGGAACTTTTTTGTTCAGCATCAAATTTCTTATAAGATCATGAAGTTTGTAAGGCGAAACGTCAGCCACCCTGTATAAACTTTGTCTCATCAGTTTCATGTCAAAATATTCCATTTTGGGATGTACTCGGAGCATTTGAGAATTAATTTATTTGAGTTGATCAATTATTCGGCTCGACGGTTAACCATGGACGGCCATCCTTCTTAAATTCGATACAATTTTTTTTTCCTTTCAACTGCCTTCAGCCGCCTTCAGCCTTTACAACTGCGTTCATCCCTTTCAGCCGCCTAGGTGGGTTTGTCGAAACGAATCGTAAAGCCTGCTTCGCTGCTATGTCGAAACGAGTTCTCACAATTGCTTCGGTTCGACTACGCATTTGTTGAAACGACATGCTTCCCTTGAAATGATATCAACCAAAAACCCATTTGTCTTCCCAAACTTTCACATTTTACGTTAAAAATTCAAATCTAAAATTTTGAAAAATTGAAATTTTGGACTTACACTTCATTTGGGTCATTGATATGATCAACTCATTTTCAGCCTGGTCGCCCAAAAATACAGTGTATGGGTAAAATGTATATGTTAAATTATGGATTATCGAAATTTTTGGGCTAATGGGCGCTTAGTATAATGTTTTCTACCGAATTTGGGCACTGAACCTATTCAGATTGGTCACAGATAAGTTTCTAAGACCAATTTGTGCCTAGAAAGAGTTACCGACCAAAATTTCAGATTATTATGAAAATTCCTACGCCTGAAAACTTTGGGTAAAATTTATTATTTTCCGAATTGACTTTTCAAACATTTTTGGATACTTATGTTATATTTGACTGAATTTTGGAACATGATCTACTGAGGTGCCTTTTGCATCGGTGGCTACTAACATTCTTGGCCCTTCTTGAGTGATATACAATTTTGGGCTAATTTCCAGCGTTTTGACCTACATTGTCACGATTCAGCTAGTTATTGGATTCTCATCAATGCAGAAGCCTCCCTCTTATCAAGTGTCTATGTAAAAGGTACTGATGAATGTATCGCCAGAAATCTTTTTTCCAACTCTTTTACATTTGAATGGTGCGCCTGTATAGGCACCCATGAGCCATTGCCTGCGCAGAAACAAGCCTAATTTCATCCACCGAGCCATGAAAATATGATGCCTAAACCTTGATTTTCAGTGTCCTGGCGAGAGTACTGTGAGACATAGCTAAAATAAATTGATTAATCATATTATTGAGCTGTAACCTCTTTGGTCGTGCCCTAAATCTCCATTGCAACTCACAATTTGCCTGTCGCGCGCATGCGCAGACGATTTGTGCTGTGGATTAAACTAGTTTTCTTCTCTGTCCCGTCATTTCTTTCTAAATTGTCACCCAGGACCCATGTATTGGAATTAAATATTCTCGCCCGACTACCTAGATCTCACCATGAGTTTTGATATTCATTTTGAATTATCTTCGGTCTTGAATAAAGTTTGGTTCTGAGTTCAAACACTTACCAGGTGTTGAAGCGCATGCGTTTTTCTAAATAATAAAACATGAGTTCTGCTGGATCTAACCTGTACCAACTAATTCATTTTATTTGATTTTAAAGAAAATTCTCGCGTAAAACTTATTCGGTCGAAAATCTTCAAATTTGAAATGTTGGTAGTTAAAAAAATAATAATAAAATAACATATTATGGTGTCATTGCACGCTCAAAATTGCCTTCGTAAAGCATTTTTTCAATCAGTTCATCATTTCGTAATCAGCAATATTAAAGATCATTTGACCGTGAAATGTCCTCTCCATTTGCCAGGTTAGGAAATACAATTGAGATGTAAAATATCACCGGGTACTTTCCCTATATGTTTTTAGGAAATGCAATCTATCAATAAAAACATAAAAATGTCTTCCCTGAAGCCGGATCATGTCAAAATGACATGTCGCGATAATATGATTACTTGTATTTAATTAATATTTCAAGGGACGCATACGATATTTATTAATAAATGACAGTTTTAATAAATGATTTTTTTCCACGAATTTTTGTATTTTTACAGGATTTAATCTTGTTAAAAAAATTCAATCTTTTTTTCCC
This sequence comes from Cyrtorhinus lividipennis, assembly GCA_019603395.1. Classification (NCBI taxonomy): domain Eukaryota; kingdom Metazoa; phylum Arthropoda; class Insecta; order Hemiptera; family Miridae; genus Cyrtorhinus; species Cyrtorhinus lividipennis. Next base: position 25,516 of record JADDOF010000036.1, on the reverse strand, counting down.
TTTTTTTTACGTAGGTATCATTCTATTCCAGATAATTGTTAAATAAACACCTGACCAAGCGATAATGACAATACCTTACGCAGAAACACTCACTCAATACGATCAAATAAGATTTAAATCTTCAAAAAATAACAAAGGGACTTGATCATTTCTTAGCCTTTATTTGAGATCGACTACTATGGATTATTTGTCATTACTGACATAAGGGCTCACGAAAAAGTCACTTAGCTACCTTTCGTACCTACGTAGGTACCTACCGTTCGAGAATCACTGGGCTGGTGAGAGGAGAGGCGATTTTTATTAGTCAGTTGCCATTCTGTGTCATCTTCCCCTCACGACGAGTAAAAGGATAATAAAATGGTCGTTCTCGTTTTGGTTTTATTACTGAGAGAAGAGCTATCATTTTGTTATGGCTGACTTATACCAACTCAGAACTCACAAGAGTATGTGGATCCAATCTTCGGTGGCGTGTTTTATCAATCACAAAGAAATAAAATTATATTTTAAAAGCACGATTTTTGAAAAAAAGAAAGAATGTATATGATAAAATTTTTAAAGACTTTCACACAAGGAAAAAATTTTTTTTTTCTAAATTATTTAGAAAAAATTTTGGAATTTACGACTCAAAAACAACGCGGATGTACGAAAGATTCACAGGACTTTACAGATTAGATGAATACAAGTCAAAGAGCCAAATAAGACTGAAGTGTGAGTAAAGGAGGTGGAAGAAACATCGATACCCCGCGGGTCTCAGCCATTACGGGAAACGGCGGAGAGGGGGGTCAATCCGGGACCCTCGCGGGCGGCATGACCCGGGTAAAGGCGGGGTTCATTGATCCAATTGGTCCAGCGCCATCTTTGCGGCGGTCCGCCCTTACCAATGGGGCGGGGGAGGCGGCGCTTGCGGTAGTGGCGCTCAACCACGCCTCCTATTTGGTACAGGGGCTCTCAACGTACTCAAACAACGTTGTGTATCCGCGCCGGGCGGTTCGTTCGACGTTAATCATGAAACTGGCGAGAAAAATACAACACCGACGGCACCCATCCAGGCAGGCCACTCGTACGTATAGCCAAAAAATGGTTTCCTCCCTCGCAGCCAAAATTTCCAAAAATTTAGCCCACCCCTAAAAATTTTTTTCTGCCGTGAAATTTTTGGTATTGACTGATGCAAGGGTAAGTCCCTAAAAAAAGAGCAGCTCTCGGAAGTGTGTGAGAATAACTTCGAAGAAAATTCCAAATTGAACATGGTCAAATTCCAACCTGTGTTTTGTCAACGTGTGGACGAAATCCCTGGCAGAGTCAATTTAGGCGCCAAACAAATCATCAGACAACGTCAATTTCATATAATACTCTTTCTCGCGGCTCATTCATTAGACGTACTCTTTCATGGCAGTGTTTGAGCGAGCTAAGGGAATATTAAGGTCTAAGAGGTCATGGCCAACACCAAGTACGCAAGTACGAGATTAAACAGCAATAACATCATTTAACGATCCAAATACAATGATATACGTATATAAATATATTCATACAAACAATGCTACGGACACGAGGTGGTTTTGAATGTTTGAGTATTCATAGGGAATGAATAAATTGACCCCGTTCGGTTAACAGAATCAATTTTTCAATTCAAAACAATATTTGAGTTGAGAAACAATCGATAATCAATATTCAACACGAAATTGAATAGATTCATCAACTACCGGTGTCTCCAAAGAGAAATTTGCCCTTGTTTTGACCGCTAACCAAGACCGAATAAAAATGAATTAGTTATATTTAAAGGTATTTTGCATTTTTTTTCTCGCTGATACCCAGGCTACAAAGGTCGTTTTCATGTTCTTCCTAATGTCTACTTTTCAACGTGATTCTACGGGATAATACCTATATTTTACTCTTTTGAAACGTATTATAACCTGAAAAAAAATTCCCAGAAATTGTTAAATGTGATAACGAGGCAAAAGTAGTTAAAATGTAAAAATAAACTACAATTTTTGGCACAAAGTCTCTGATAAAGTCTTCATTTTTTCAATATTACTGGGATAATGTCGCTAAATGCTAGTCCAGTTCGTTTTAATGTACATTTAGTATTGATGTAACTTTTGAATAAAGAACAGGAAAGGAATTTGAACGATTAAAATAGCTATTATTTGGGATTTTGCTCACAAGCAAAAGATATTGGCCATTTTGAGATTTACTTCAACCACTTATGTGGTAATTAATTTTTTTCATAAATTAGACCTGACTTGAAGAGTAGATTTAAAAAAAAACTATTTAAAAACGATTTTCTGGTTAAAAAAAAAGATACTACCCAACTAGGACGGCATTATACGTGTAATGCGAACGCCAGATTGTATTTAATCGAGCGTCGGGAGATACTGAAAATGGACTAATACACGATGATGAATACAATTAAGTGAATCCACTTAACTCTCAGCTTCTGCGTCGTTGTTTGTGTACAAGTACCCATTGCGTGAAATCGTTTCAAATCAGGGGTGGAAAAAACTGCAACAATTCAACGCCGAGGGGTGGTTAAGAGAAACGGCCGCCATCAGGTTATGTAACAGGTTACTTTAAATCGGAAAAAAAAATCCGAAGATTGGTTTTTAATGGGGGTTAAAAGACAACGGTTGTTTGCCGATACTGAAGTCATCTGATGAGACAGGGCGATAAGTGGAATACGATGCCGGAATTTTGTTCAGGAGGCTGATAATTGAGAGGCAATTAAGAAAACCGTTAAGATTCGTCAACTATGAAGGTTCTGTTCCAACTGACTGGAAAATATACTGACAGACGAATGATTCCGTGTTTCTAGGATTAAGGAAGCAGAATATTCTTTCATTTGTAGGCAATTAGTATTTGACTTGAAAAATGAACTGAATGAATTGACTTGAATTTGAGTTTTGAAGATGAATCAAAACCTTTTGAAATTATTGTCACTAATTCACGTGGAATGACCCAAATTTGGTGATGGTTGAAAATGCCGATGTTTGGAGAAGTTTGAGAACACGTTATTTTAGAGTGATGATCAAGTTGAAGGCAAATTTCAATAGCCTAGGCAAATGAGGACGTTATGACGATTTATCCTAAATTTTATTGCAGCACAGGAATGCTAGTCAGTGTCAGCCATGAGCCCTCGCCCGTATAACACAGCAAACACAGCGGCCACATGGAAGCCCATCATTGCTGGAAGCGCTCGGCATCAAATGGGTCGAAATCGGCGAAACGTCGATAAGTGAACATAGTTGAATAGTTGAAGATGACGAGATGGAACATGTCAAGGGCAAACTGTAGGAAGGTGGATTTTCAGGTTGGAGTTTGACGATCCCGAATAACACAAACGCACGCCTAATCATTCGGTATAAGACAGTCGCCGAGGATCAACAAAACAAACGAACTTTCGACCAAAATGTCACATACCCAGCTCCGTTGCTCAAGCATGAAAACGCTCTTGAGAACCCCGTTCAGCTGTTAGCAACTGTGTCAAGGTAACAGGCGGGATGTTTGCTATTTCGAAAGGTGAGGTATTTTTGAGAAATCATCGAGAACGGATCAACGCGGTGACTTGGAACCTTCGCGAGGGTTTGTGGAAAAATGACTTACCCCGTGGCGACTTTCTCCTCGTCAATAGTGTACAACATTTTTCCTACATCACAAGAGAGAACCCGCACTGGAATAAACCAAACCGACTGATAACTGGGGAGGGCCACCCCACCGACAGGTCAGATTGCTACACCGGAGTTAGGTCCAGGTTGTTGAACATGACGAAAAACCTAAGTTACGTTGCATAACGAGAAACGGGGGCAGAGGTATTGGCCTGGAAACCTGGAGTAGGGAACTTTGTTTACCTTCCAGTATCAGCTAATCACGGGAGGAGAACAAGCGCGAAATGAACCGCACGCGGAAACTTTTTATGAACGGAATGCCAAACTTGAGCGAACCTACTCACCCGGGAGACCACGATAGAACCTACCACACCCCGTTTTCACTGATAACAACTGCTCAACTGTGAAGACTCCAGTAAACGAAAAACGTTGCTTACCTGGTGGTATCCATTGGCGAAGATAACGTATCACAGAACAAACTACTTTTTGATTTATTGAATTCTTGAGTCAACATTCCCTCAAAAGGACATGCTCTAAACAAGCGGTAAGAAGGAGAGAGAGTTTTCTAACCCGAAACACGATGGATACGGGACGAGAGCTTCAACTGAATCGCCCTTCGAGGCGGATTCTGGTTATAAGTGGCGCCCACTAGCGCTCCAAGCGGGAGCATCACCCTCGACGCAGCCGCCGCTCATCGCCGCCGCCACCCTATCCCGTTCTATTGGAACGATTATTAGTTGAAAATTAGAATTCTTCCGATGCTTTCCTCGAATATTGATTACCATCCTAGAAAAAATGAGCCGTGAACATTAGCCAGAACTACCAGACAACGGCTAAGGCCCCCAAAAATATGTTTTTTAATTAGAAAATACCAACGGCAACAAAAAGCCGAGTCGTGCAAGAAATCTGTAAAAGAATGTGTACAAAGAGGCATTCTCTCCCAGTTTGTTCTTATTGCAACAAAAAAATCCTTCAGATTTTGATTTTGGTTGGTTATTTTTTAAATAATAAGCCAATCTTAGCGTGTGGGGTATTATTTTTCACTACATTTTGGATGCTGAATCAATTGAGACGGATCTCGAAGCAAATGGTGCCCACTGGGGGTGGGTATGAGTCAGAATACCTACCTACCTACGTGAGGTATCATTTTCCTCTAAATGTTCCATTTTATTCCACTGAGACAATTGGAGACACTTCACATACACTGGTTACCGCATACTCATGGTCTAAGGGAAATAATAAACCATTTTGAAGAATTCGCAGCGTTCTTCCTATTACAACAAAGCCCCATTGTATTCGTATCAACAAAACAATCCTCCAATTTGGTTTGTCACGTTTGTTACGAGTGTAGATTCAAAATTCGATATGTCCGGGCAGAAAAAGAGCCTTCAGAGTGCAACGAAAGTTTTGCATTACAGACTCCGTTGTGTCCCGATTATTGGGTTCCAAACCTCATGAGAAAATGGGGTTTCGAAAATTTCGGGGTTTGACTGCTTACTTTTTATATTTAATTCTTTTATAGATTTTAATCCAACCATACAAACAACAAACTAAGTGTAATATGCCTAAATGTGAATATTTGAGTGCATAAAAGGGTTCAACTCGGTAGGTCCTACTGTTTTGTAAAATGGAATCACATTTGGAACGTTTCGAGAAGCCGTGTTTAGCGTAACTTCCCTACTAGTGATTCAGTAGAGATACCTATATTAAGCTTAATTATGTACTTCATATTATAAGATTAGTTTGCTCGTACACTATTTGTGAGGATTATGCAATATTTGAAGTAGTAGATTTTGTCTTGCCATGATTCGCTCTCATCATGATTCACTATGACATATTACTCCTCGTGCCCTTAAATCCTAGTTATATTTATCCAGAAGCCGCGGCATAATGGAATCAAAATAATTCATTAATATATTTCGGCCAGCAACCTTGGGACAGAATAACGGAGCATGGAGGCCGTTCCCGCGGATGTTTCCTGGGTTTAAAACAGCCGCAATCATAATCGTGGAGGTGTCCGATCGAGTGAAAATCGTGTGTTTGAAGGATGCCTTTCACGTGATGAGCTTTTGGCCGATAAAAATGTCAATGGCTCCTTGAAATGTCGCACTTCACCGCGATAAGACGGACACGTTTGAGAGGCGATCTCGACTAACAATCGATTATAGCATCAAATCAGACACTCGACTACTCTGGTGACTCAATCTTAAAAATTATAAATAAGCACATCTACGCTGCATTCAATATCCTCAATAAATCTAAGATGTTTTGGTCGATCATGATTTAACTGAAGGCACCACGCTTAGAGCATGTTTGAGAAAACGAAACCTGGACAAATCCACTTTCGTATCACGTGATTGGACTGTATTGAGCTCCACACAAATGAACATTCGATCACGATAACAATATTGTGTGCGTAACCACCAAAGAGGAGTCATTTTACGAGTAAACACTATTGTTTACCGAACTGAATAATGGAGTGTAACTGTAATAAAACACTGGATTTTCACAATGGTTTTATTCATTCTAAAACCGACTTTTCAGATACCCAATTAGACCTCCAGTGTGCGGCAATCAGGCCCAAAACCATCCCAAACAAACGACAATTTACTAA
>JADDOF010000036.1:0-19278 GCA_019603395.1 Cyrtorhinus lividipennis | reverse complement strand
CTGGGAAAAACGTTGAAGATATCGTTGACCAAAATATACGTGGGAAGAACCTGATGCGACTTGTGTAGATACAATCTGAGAGCAAATGCAGACGATTTCAACCGATTTCAGAGTAAGAAATTAACCTCCCAGACGGGATTGAAGTGGAATTCTCGAATGCGGAGGCTTATTAGAGTTCATAATTACGGTTTTTGAGTAATTTTTTTCCGTATTCAGCGTGGTTGATTCATAAGGAAGTTATCATTAGTTTTTTCCTGCAGGCCTTAAAGTGCCTAATAAGTTCTACCAGTCTTGGTTCGCCATGCATTAATTTAATTGACTGGAATTTGCTTCTTGAATGGGTTTGGGTTTATTGACATGTCTCCGGATTCGCAATGTTTGGTTGTTGATTTATCTCCTTCGGGAGACTGAGGATGGCGATGAGTATCAGAGGTCTTTTCGCGGCAAACGGGAGAAGAGGTTGAATGGAATCTCACGTCCTGTGCGATGCATTTGGGGCGCCTCAACTCTTCAAAATGCCAATCGCGATCGGCCCTTCTGTCTGTTGGATGAAGAAGCTTCTATCGATCCCTTTCCTTCTTTCTTCCCTTGGCGCCTTGTGGCCGACTGGTTTAGGGCGTTTCCGTCGTGTTTAACTGTCCTCCACCCTTAAGTTGCCTTGAAAATAACTCGTTGACCTCGGCGAGCCTCCTTGATATCGGTAAAAAGCTCTGACCGGATGTTTTCGGGCCGAGGAACTTCCTGATGACATTCCTCCTTAGGACACTGTAGATGATAACGACTGCGGCCCGGCGTCCACCCCAGGGGATGTTATCTTGTTGAGATTGATCGCTCCAAACATGACTAGCGATACCCACATCTGCTAATGACTTACAACGTCAATCGCAACAATGCACTGCCCGGGTCGATAATTCATAATTTGCCATTTCTCGCTCATTATGAGCATTCGTCCGTCACGATATCCTAAACGACGGTCCTCTCAGCTTCTACGTCTTCACAATCTTCTTAGAAGTCCTAACTAGGGTCATTATAGTGATTGCCACGTTTTTTTATCTGATGCTGTTCTTTTTTACGAGAGATATTCGATCACTTAGACAATTAAAAGCCACCACCCTTGGGCGTTCGTTTAGAGGACCAGGGTCACTATTAGTGCTTACCTGTTGGGCTAAGTGATCATGTTGGAGAGAGCTTTCTCGTCTGAAGACCTCCGCTTATCTTCAAATATTCAACGCAAGAGATTGCTTTAACCACGATTTGACCAAGAGAAGGCAGCCTCTACTCAAGTAACCTTCATCGACATTATGATGCTTCAATCCTAAGGACAAGGCCTTCTTTATTGTCAAGTTCTGGGATATGCAGTAAGCGTAGCCCAAGTCGAACTTTGAATATTTCGCATTTTTGGGGGTTGGATCCCCCGTTAGAGCTGATTAAAACTAATTTTAATCCACTATAGAAACGTGGAGGTGGCTTTTACAGAAATCATCCTCACTTTTCTGTGGTCTTTGGCTTTGGCCAGCCTGCCAATGTTTCGCATCTGCCGGCATAGATGTCACAGCTCTGCAGTAGCTTCTACAGGTTATTGTGTCTTAGCTGCCTGAGGTTTGCTGCTTGAGCCCCCTGATCCACCCTGAACAGGATCTACCCCACTTTTGGACGTTTTACGCACTTGTGCACCTCATGCAAGATTGCAGTCATTCACGGGAAGGAAAAAATCGTTCAAATCCGCCAAGTCCTTACTGACAGAACCCTGTAGGAAAGGAAGCACAAGTCACTTAGTTTCGCGCATTTTGTCCGGTGAAATTTCTGTAAGCGTTGTATGATGCGGTCTCAGGGCTATGCAATGTGCATTTTTTTCTCTTTACGAGCACCTCTTGAATACCGAGAAGTATATCACTTGAGACAAGTGCTCAATTTTTTGTCTCCAGGTAAATCCAGCCGCACATCCAGAAGGTTTGTCAACACGGCTATCGCCACTTGGTGGGGTATTTTACGCGAGTTCTATATTTAGAAGTGTTCACGTTCGGTACTCGTGTCGGATGTTTAGTCGATTCAAGCCTCATCGCCAACACACCCTACCGTCCGGTAGGTGGCACCTACTTCGATTCAAAATCGTCATTCCTCTCATGCCTTGTATTTCGTCAGAAGACTCGACCTTGCGCATACTTTAGAACCCTTGAAGCTCACCAAGGTTTCCCTCACCTGGTCTCGCGCCACATTCTTAAGGCCGCCCGCATGCGATGGACAACCCGTCCTAAAACCCTCCAATAAACTTTAGTTGTCGATAAGCTGTATATCTCGTTCCTTGTCATTTATCAGATGAAACTCAAAACCGACTTAGTGTCCTGTGTCTTATTCGACTTGGCGGTCTTCCTCCCGTCTGCTTCAGGTCAGTCGTCGATCTGCCATGATCACGTTGTTGGACGTCTTGAAAATGGTCGTTACGTGGGCTCAAGGGGCACTAAGGGATGGCATGACTAGTAGAAACTATTGTAACTGACGCTGAGCTGCTGTAGAAACTGTTGCGCCTTGCAGATTCGTATCCTGCAGCCTTCCATCTACTCTACTCTCAGCAGAGAATCGACTGAACTGTTTCAATCTTATCGCCCCAGATTTCAGGCTTTCCTATTTCCTCAACTATTATCCCGAGCTAAATAGGGGAAAGCTAGACGGACACAAGACGACCACATTCCTCTTACAACAATCATTCTCTGCCGTACTTCTCAATGTAACAACAGCTCACGTTATAATAAGAGGCGGAATGACGATTTTCTCTTTTTCCTCCCCGGATGTTTGGTCGTTAGCACTCGATGACGTATTTCAGTGAAGAACCCATGAGTCGCTACGCCACCAATTTGAACCGCCTTTACACTGTCACTATTCCTGGTAATGAGCATCGACTCTAGCAATCAACGCTGGTGAATCGTTGCCGTTTTACCTCAATTAGCGTGATTCGTTTCTGCAAAAAAAACCTCCTTTGGAGTTTCCTCTTGAACGAAACTATTTTCTTATACATCGCGAAACTATCTCTTCTTTATCTTGAGGCGACGGCTCTCGTTCTTCTGTTATACACAGAAAAGACCTTGTCGAGTCATTCATTCTCCGTTCACCGGGAAATCGATTACGTCATTTCATATCGCATGATTCTCGACGTTAACTCGTCGTATTTATGGGCAAACTCTTCTACATATCGCACAAAAAACGTCAATATAAACAATGACACTGTCTTTATAATAATATGTTAATTGTTTTGTTATGTGATGAATGTTATCATTCGTATGAAAGGTCCGCGTTACTGGAACCGGTTAAACTTTATTGAAACTATATCATGAAAAGGCTGTCTGACGGCACAAAATACAGTAGAAGCGTCGTGCCAATTCCCCATTGCCGAATGATTGAATTTTTCATAGTAATTTCCAAAAAATCCTTCTTCATCACTATAAATAACTGCCCCTAATTCGTCCGTCATATAAACGAGGTTGATCGATCTTAGCGAACCTTCAAAGCAAGGGCGTTCACATTACGATATTTATTGATTCGACATAGACGGTCTACTTTTTTGTGCATATAATGATCGACTTAGTTTGTGTATTTTTTCCACGAGTTTCTCTAAGGAAATTGTCTCGTCCTCGCATACGTCAAATGTGCTCCACTTCCGTGTAGCAACCACTTGATCGAACGTTCCAACCACAACTTTCACTTTCCAATACCACTCATTTGTCGAATTGTTCAGTCGGTGAACGGTTTAGATGATAATCTACATGTCGTTGGGTGTTTTTTCTCTTTTTTCGTGTGGTACGTGTGTTGTTGAGAGACGATAGAAATGACTAGGGTTTGCAGGATATTATCGAACGTTCGTTGATCGAAAACGATTTTCGTTTTTACCTTGTCTATTTCCGAACGTGCCCTAGGCGAGGAGGACCAATGCCCTCTCAGGCCTGTTAAACCTGTAAAATAGATACATTGTATGAATTTGCTGACGAGTTTTCACCCTCTGCAAAGGAATTAGGTAGGTAAATACTTTTTTTCTCGCCAACGGCCAAATGTAGTTCCACGGTGGACATTTTGACTTTTGTACCGATGGTTATTGATGGGAAAATTTACTTGAAAGTCGAGGAAAGCACGTGGATTTTCACTGCCTGGCTTATGACAGAGAATGTGAATGATCAGTGAGTGCGGTGATGAGCACGAATCGAGAGAAAAGGCAAAAATGTTGCAGAAATCCGTAGATTTTTAGAACTAGCCGTTGCTGGAGTTGGAGCAGTTGACGCTATGTTAAGAAAATTCTGGTTTTCTTGAATAATGAAGGCTTATATTTTGAGCAAAATCTGAGTAGGTATAGACTTCCCTAAATATTCTCTTTTATTTATAAAAACAAATTTGTTTACACCCAATTCGCCAATGGAATTACGGAAATGGCTAGAAAGTGAGCCTTTTTGCGTATGAAATTCGAATCTTTTCACCCCGTACGACCTAAAATAGCTCACTGAATGAAGTGGCCAATATACTATTGCGTGCTTTGCTCTAAGAAACTTCGTCTCATCGGTAATTCCTTGATTCTATAAATTTTCAATGATGTTTCCCGTCCGAAAATAGACTAGCTATGATTGGGCGGACGGAATCACGAGAGTGGACTATATTAACTTCTGGCAAGCGGAGCTTCACGTGCGAAAATAGCGCCATTGTAGTGAAGCTCGTGCTTTCTTCGCGTCAGATCGCAAATTGTTTGTAATTTCCTAGGCGTATTATGGCTTTGAAATTCTTGTATTTTAGTACTGAGCTTAATAGAGACTACTTGTTCAATTAGGCTGCATCATTAGTGACCATAGAACGTTTATAGCTTTAGTTAAAGCTCGCTAAGAAAAATCACAGTTCCGCCTAATAACACGTTATATAGCCGCATTCCATCTCTGAACACAGAATAACCTACATTCCTACCTAGCTCCGGGCATGGACCCTCCGCTGGAATGTGCTGGACTAATTATACACGATTTCATGTGACGTTGCTCTACTGGCCGCTATTTGTTTATTACCATTTATAATGGAATAGAACGCCTATGTATTCTTATTAGAAAACAGGATTTTTCCCATACGTTTGAAAGCGTCTACATTTTAGGTGCAAAAAGTCCGTTCACTCCCCACTTTCTGCAGTCCGGTTAAGAAAATTTTGTATGTGGGGTTTCATGATTGCAGGGACCTGTGTGCGGGGTTGTTCACCCATAATATAAGGGTGCTGAATTGATTGAGTTGAGTCCGGGATCGATTGCCGCAAATCGGAGTAGGGCAGTAGAAAATGGGTAATATGGACCCTATGGTATGACCCTGTAATAATAAAGATATGAATCGAGAAAAATGAAAATTTCAGTTAAGTTTCAGTTTTCGGAAATAATGACCATGTACCTTCTGAAATGATTAAAAATTAGAACTTAATCGCCAGATATCATATATTAAGATTTCTTTATTGTTCCCTGAACAGTGAGTGAGATTCAGAGCACATTTGGCACCATAGCTCACCATGGACATTTTCCATAAACGCGCTCCCACAAAACATGTATAACATTGTGTCTGGAGTACCTGTTTCCTCATTGCCAAAGCTTACATCCATTCAGCGTCATCTGTTCTGGAAGAGTCAAAAACTCTCATTTTTCGTGATGTTTCGCTTTCTAGAATTCGCTTCACCCTTCGCCTCATGCACAGTCTTACACTGCACCTCTGCCACGATTTCTTGGTGCATCTCTCCATCGGTTTACTTCACTGAATCTTCAAAAGACTTTTTATGGGAGGATTCTAATATGATGGCAGAACCTCGCCGACCTGGGCTTCGTTAGATAGCCACTTATTCAATGTGATCATAGGCAAAATACGCATGTTAAAACCCCGATTTTAAAGCGTTCAATGTCATGTTCATTCAGGAGGAAACAGATGAAATTGAACATTAGCAAGTATGTGGCAGTGTATTTGACAATTTTCCCGCTTGTCAGCGCCACGTCACTGGTCTGATAATCGAAGGGACCATATTGTCCATAATAATATTCATTTTTTCTCGACCTATGGCTCAAGAATATTTTGAAATCCACCTCGAATAATGAGCTTTAGTGGAATAATATAACGGGTTTTGATTTTTTTTTTCAAGTTTTCAGGACTGCAATTTTGATGGGGACTTTGGATCTGATCGGAATTTGATGAGCTTAAATAGAAGTATGGATTTATTGTCCTGTTGGACATGAAAAATGTCCAAATATATGCGGGAGGATGCAGGCGTTTGAAACCCTCTTGACTGCAATTATTTCTTGTAAAGAACCCTCATATCCTACTCAGTTTTGTGTGTATTATCTGTAAACCACACTGGCAGGGTACGGCACTTGAGTGACAAGTGGCCCTGCGTGTCGCTTCTTCCCCACACAGCCAATATTTTTAACATCATATCCCGTCAGGCTGCAAATCAAGGCTCTTCTGAGTAATTGGAAAATTACGTAAATGACACCTTCTTGACCGGCCGACCGTATAATCGGCGAACGTTTCAGTTGTAAATATCCGAGAGTGAAAGGATCTTCAATCGGATTTGGGGCAAAATCTGACTTATTCAAGGTTCGACCACAAAACTCGTTCATATCCCAGTTGGTAAACAATTGAAATCCCTCGCGAGCCTAAACATCGTTCGGTCGGGATCTGTTTAGACAACAAAACTGGTGTTTGCCACGCAACAGAAGGTTATTTACCTCGACTAAAAGATTAGGAATTTAACCTTGATCGTCTTCTTTGTCAGCAGCTAGGAAAAAATATCACAGTTGGAAAATGGGCCGCGACATACCCTTGACTAATCGTTCAACGGTTTGGCACAACAATGGTCTCGTCGGGTCAGCTGCGTCGAATGCGCTCCAATTATGTGACCGGCGCAATCCTAATACAACCGATGACGTGTAGATAGTCAATTGATGGGCCGTCGTTTTGTTGACTTTGAAATTGGAAAGGTGACATTTGTTGATTGTTTAACACGTTGTCCTTGAATCGAACATGTGGGGCCACGTATGTGCGCTCAACAGCTCTCAGGTCTAAATTTCTCGGCGTTTGAATTCATTTATATTGGCAAAATTAACTAACTGCCTGTCTAAATTCGTAATTATGCTAATTTCATTCGAGTATGCCATTTTTTGTTTGAACAACTTCGTACCTACGTTTTTGCCAAGTAATGCCATTATCAATCTTGTTATAAATCAATCATTTTGGTTGGTTATTCATTGATTAATCAACTTATGTAATCATACCGCAGGTCAGACTCTCCAAAAATCTGCAATTTCGGTCAGGGACCACTTTCTAGTTGGTTCTTGAAACTTTTCAAGATCGGAGCGAATTTGGGGGAAGTGTGGGTGAAAATATGGTTTTTTGAAACTCGATTTTCGGAAATTGTTGGGAATGAAGCGTGCGGGGTATATTTTCCTCTAAATTTCGGACGCTAAATCCTGGATACGGGTCAAAATGGATATTAAATTATCGTGTAAGGTATCATTTTCCACTAATTTTGGTTGCGGAATCTACACACTCAATGTGTTCCTCATAATCCTGCTCCAAGGAATAATAAACCGATGTGGATTTGCATCGTTTTTCACTTTTGCAGTTCAACTGCAAACATTTAGGCATCAAACTCCATTCCCTCCTAGAATGATGTTCGTTGCATGAGATTTCATGTCGAATTCGGCGATTGATTTTTGTCTCTTTTTGAATAGACTGGTTTTATTATACATTTCGCCCCCGTATTTTACAGTCGGTTTGATGTGAGAATTCTGATAGCACCCGAAACAAACGCTAATTTCACGGTGGAAAATTTCGAGGGGAAAAATGGCGTAAAAGTTTTATTTTAGGTTTATTTCTTGCGTTTTATTGTGCGAATAATTACCGGAGGGGAGAATGGGTTGTGGGCGAGCGGGATCTTGATTTTATAAAGATCTGGTTTTTTAGTTAGTTTTTGGCGCTTCGACCACTTTGTGAACCTTCACGATGCCCGCACCCCTGGTCGAAAGTAGGTATGTGGTCGGTAGATCAGTATAATCACAACGAAAATTACGATTTTGTTCTGTGGATTGAAAAAAATATCTTACGTAAATTGATTTCGTGTTATTTTAGCTTGAGTTGTGTACAAGATGAATTAATGGAACTTTTTTCCGTGCGTGCGAAGTTCATCGTGTCTGCTTATCTCGTGGAAAAAAGCAGCCACATTCACGAACCACTCGACAAAAAAAAAAAGTACTAGCAAGGTCTCGCCCATGATCTTCCAGAATTCCCCACAATCTTCGATTTCCAGTCGTCAGGAAGAACTGGCCGCCTTAACCGGATCCCGTCCATGTTCCCGTTCTTCCAGCTGGAACTGGGAATCCCACTTTTGACTCGGGATTTCCCTCTTGTTCTAACCGCCTTTCATTCAGATACCGTCTACCGTGGACTTGCTCACAGCTGATCGTTGCACATTTCGACCGGTCCAACCAGTGGTCGATGGTCGAGTTGGTCACTCCCCGCGTTACCAAGGCATCTGTGAATAAAGCGTGAATATCAATTATTGCATCGACTCTCCCCTGACGGCTCCTCGTCTCATGGAGCATTTTTAGGAGGAATTATGTTGTACTTTCGTTTTCTCATAGATAAACTACGAGTGTGTAAAGAAGAAGGATTCAAAAATGGCAAAACGCTGCAAATTCTTCCTCAATTGGCTGATTATTCTTTGTATTATGGAAAAAACCGTGTGTGGAGTCTGGGCACATTCCAATCGATTGTGAGTCCACAATTTACTGAAAAACGATACCCCAGACGTCCAAGTACCCAAAAATCATGAAACCCCACTATCGACACAGTTAGGCTGGTACCCATTTCGGCACTATACCTACCTCCGGTGGGTACCAATCGATCCGAAACCCATGTCAATGGATCCAGCGTCCCAACTTTAGTGGAAAAGGATACCCCATGTGCCAAGTTTACAAAAAGTCACGAATATCGAGTTTCGAAAAACAAATTTTCACTGATTATCTACCCAAATTTGCTCCGATCGGGCTGAAACGTCTCAAAGACCAACTAGAGCTGGTAGGAGGTTTCTGAAAAATTTGAAATTCTTGGAAAATAACCAGTTACAACAAATTTTTTCTTATCGTTTTGACGAGTTTGCTGCTTTAGGTCTCGTATCATCTTGAGCATTGATCGTGAACTACGCATCGTTGTTTCGACAAGGTCAAAATTCGAGGGATAAAATTGTGTCCTGATGTAAATGTGTCATTTCGTGTGGAATTGTATTTGCTCCTGTCTCTTATCTTGCTCCTGAGACAAGTTGGACCGCTTGGATTTATCACTGACGTCCCTTTATAGAAATTTTCGAACATTTATTTTTTGGCGATTTCAAGACAAATCGGTATTTCCCGAGTTGAAGGACCAAGATGACGAAAATTCTCGTTTCCGTCTCAGTATTTCCATCCTATTGAACTTATTCGGCCGTTAGTGAACGTGTGTCATCCCTAAGATCCGCCTTAATGCGATTTTAATATTATCTTAGCTGGTGATTTACCTGACGTCCACCGTCCGTCGACGATAGCCGTCGGTAAATGATTAAACGTCGTTGGATATTCCTTTCTTGTATCTTGAATTGTATTGGGGAATTTTCTCATGGTAGCAAAAGTGGTGGGGGGCCGGCGGTGGGACAAATGCACACGTCGACCTGTCAGTCGTATTGTGCCTGTACCGGTCGACGTTCCTCTCCTCAGAAATGGTCAAACAGAACTGTTCCGTCGTCGAGTTATTGATGCACGATCAGCCCAGGATGTTGATTTGGTACAGTTTTTGTCTTATCATCACAACAAAATTCAAATAATAGTCACTACCGAGCCAAAAATCCACACCTCGTTTTTCACTTATTTTATAATTTTTGTTTCAAATTTATATTTACGTCTTGATTAAGCCTTCATTTGTTCAAATGACACCATTTATTTATTAAATTTTCCAAAACTCATTTAACCTAAGCCCTAGTTGACAAATTAAGCAGCACATTTGATTGTTTTCAACCATTTTGTATGGTTTGGATCATTTGACCAAATGATCATTTGTCTGAGCCTCACATGGTCTCATTATCCCAGAAAATTTTTCATTATCACCGTCTCACCAACCAGACAATTAAAAAAACACATTTTCTCAGCACACTCATTTTGAAGATTCATCTAAATGCGCTCGTGCAATCTATTTGACCCCAATGATAATTCGTTAATTGATGAAAAATTATAATGAGGCGGGTCACCTTCTCCTCGATAAGATTGGCCTAAATTTCAGTGGTTGGGACGCTTATTATTCTGGCAAAATTCGGCTCTATTGAATTGTCAAAAATATACTGAAAATCTTCCTTTTTGAGGCCGACATTTTTACCGTAATGAATCATTAAACTGGCAATTCATCCTTAAATTTTGATCCGATATTGATGAGTTCCATTTTAAAATGAACACTTTTCATTTCATGTGTTGCTCACTTTACATTTTCTCCGTGTTATTTTGTGGTTGCTTGTTTCAGTTGTAGTCAGTTATGATTGAGCTCTTAGAAAACTTTTGTACAAAGTAGCCATTTGCGCTGCACATTTGCATTTTTTTCACATTTTTTATTCAAGCCATTTTATTTCCAATTATCAATTTGTTTGAGTTTTTGAATTGAATGATGGTTTTAAAAAGTTAAATTCAATTCCATTGAGATTATCAAAAATGGGGTTAAACGTACATGGAAAGTTGTTGTTATTGTAGGTTGACGCGTTACTGAATTACTGACGTGGTTGTTGTTTTGTTGTTGCAGGCACTCAGCAAGGAGAGTTGGACCCCACAAAGAGGCCGAGTTCTCGAGTCAGAGCATCATGAAAGCAATGGAGAGTTTCGTCGACGCCGTGCAGGACATGGAGCAGACGATTCTCGTCCCCTCGCGACTCATGGACCTCAAAGTCGGAGACGAGAGCGACACAATCGATTCAAAACCCAAAGGAACGTCGACGGACCTCTACAGGCTCTACACAATGGTCAACTGCGTCAAGAACGAGCTACTCTGGGGTAACAACGCCCCTTGCGAAGAAGAACCGCCGATGACCGTCGTTCAGCCAGAAACTGTCGTCAAAGGCCACGTTCGGCGGCCGTCGACGACGTCGGTGGCGTCGTCGCAGAGTATCAGCATATCCGATACGGACTCCGAGACGAGCGCCGAAAACGATTCGGGGATCGAGGGTGAGACTGACAGTCGGCCTGATTTCGTCACTACCGCCGAACTGTCATTTCGGCGTCACCTCCACGGTCTTCAGCGGTCCCTCGCCCAGATGACCACCGCCGCCTCCTATCTCACCAAGCGCTACCAAAACGACATTGGGGCGACTGTCTGACCTAAGAAGACTTAGCCACCTTTTTCTAAATAAAAACGAAAAAAAAAAGCTTCAACATGAGCGATCTTTGTGATAAATTTTAATCTGCTGAAATGTTGACACAAGAATTTAGCGTCTTTCCTTTTATAGAGCTGCATTTAAATGGATTGCGTGATTCCACAAAAACAATTATTTATTTATAGGTGACAATATTATTTTAGTAATCACTTGTTCGAGGATGAATCAAATTTGAACACGTCATTTTCGAATCAATTTTTATTCTTCAAATTTGTTAAATCCTCCCACAAAACCCATTCGTGCTCAGAATTAATATTTACATTTTCCCTTCGTCTTGTTCTATTTTGCAGATTAAAAAAAAAAAAAAAAATCCTAAGTTATTTTCCCGTAACCTAGTCATATAATTATCACTCAGAAGTCTCAGTTAAATTCATTTTTAAGTTTTGTAAAAATAAAATGAAAATAAATACAGAAATAGTAGTTGAGCGGCATTTTTTCATTTCCACATTTTTTTTTTCGGTGCAAAATTTTGCCCACTTACTTTCCCCTGTTGTGTCCATGGCGCTGATTACCGTATACTCTACTGTCCGCTGAGCAGACAATGTAAAGTAGAACTTAGATTGAAATTCTTCGTATATTTATTGTTTCGTTCGTAAAGATTGTTTAATCGAAATAAGTACGTATATTGTATCTGAAAATATCTTTTTTGATACGTTAGTTCCGATAAAAGAAATTCAAAAGTAAACAAAAAGTTGACATTTCGTCCTTTATGTCGAATTACACCAATTTGCATACTATGGTAGATGGAACGTGAAGTTGAATCTTTTCGTTGTACCGTCATTTTGAGATTTTACTCAGTTTACTGTTGTTAATGCCAAATAAAATAGATATTTTCTACAAAAATCTATTTGGAATTTGAACTGATTTTTCCCTGTGTCCTCGGTATTCGTCGTTAAGGCAGGTTTATTGTCTGAAGAATATTTATGGTTTTGAGAAAGTAACAGCCTGGAGGAAAGCACTTAATATCAACCCGTTGTAGGAGAGATTAACGGAGATGGGTCATGATCCGACTAAAAATAAAAAAGCTTTTAAATTTGGTGGGTTGAACGGTTCTTGGGAGAAGTAAAAAATGAAGATCACTCGAGGAATGTTAGGAGAAAGTGCCTTCAAGTGGCTCAAACTCACAATGGGCTTTCTCGACGTCTGCGTTTGAACAGACTCCGATGACGGTGGATGACTATGACTTTCTTCCTTTACCACTGTCGGAATGAAACAATATTTTGACTTCTCTCGTCAACTTGAGGTCATTTTGATAAACCGAATAGCTCGAGAGAAAAACGCGTAAAAGGTTGAGCCGAGAAAGCATGACACTTTAGATCTAAGAGTGATCGGCCGTGATCTAAGGTTGGTAATGAACAAAGCTATTCGATGTGAATTTGAAAATAAGACTGGAATGGCTCATTTGCAAGGGCCCAGGTTTCAGAAATTTTGCTGATTTCGTATAGAATGGAAACTTATTCGCCATAAATACGAACGTATTTCCTCAACATACAAACTACTTTCCTCCACAAGCAGCCATAGTGAATAATTTAGCTGTTTTTCAGTGTCGAAAAAACCTCTGCCAAGGACATATCAGAGAAGCTTCCTTGTGACCTTCATTTTGCCTCCCGCATGCGCAGACCTCGCTGATATACTCCTGATGAGATGACCATTCTGAGTTAATCCCTCAACTTTTGGTGATAAGGAAAAAGTGAACAGATAAACAAACCCAAATTCATTCAAGGGGCTCTCCCTAAGACGCAAAATTCAATAAACATTTTTATTTTACAGCAAAAGAACTGCCCCTATGAAACATGAACTTCTCTGAGTCGTATGAGGCTGTAAATGTTTGAGTTTGATGTTCTGTATCAAATGTCGTGCGAATTTTTATTTTGATCAGCAATAAAATTAAAAAGAAAATGATCGATAAAACAACATTCCTGGGTTGACGACAAGGTCGATTGGTTGTTTTTGTGGTCGCAGGAATGCCGCTCTTTGATCATTAATTTTCTCGTTCTTTCCGCGGGCGGCAAAAAATCGTCGATAATAAGAGTGGTGAACCTGTGCGTTTGAACTCATTAATGTGGTACACACTGGAGACACGCGTTTCGTGATACTTATTTCATTGGAGCATGCATACAGAAGAAACGGATTTCCCGACAGTGTCAAAGGATTCGGAGGGCGTTGTGGTCATCTTGTCGTGGTGGGTGGAGAAGAAAAAACGAAAATATTGGGCTCATCCATCGAACAGGGATTGCAATCATAGTTCCCTCGTTGTTTGACACTTGCTAATTAGTGATCGGCCTTATTCGGGGGCTGCGGCTCACGTCAAAGTTCCACGAGTTTGATTAAACACAGGCTTGATCAATCAGTTGCGAGCAACCTTTATTTTATCCACGCACAATACGTGTTCTTTTTTTTAGTGCAAGAGGTTTTTTAAATAATTGTGCTCGATTTATCTCTACGAGCACTGAGTCCGTATCTACAAAAACTATGTTAAAAAATGCAGGAAAATACAGAACTTAGTTAACTTTACAGCAGATTTTCATCAGCAGGTTTTGAATAATATTTATTTTAAAAAACGCAAATTGCAGATTTCAAAATTAAAATACTGACGTGAAATTGTAGCTGGAGAAATCCGATTGTCTGAATTTCGTGGAACAGGGTTTGCCGGAGCCGATGTAACTAGTTTCATGAAACGCAGTATGCGCAGCCCTTTGATCGGTCGGTTGCGATAATAAAATGGAAAATTTCGTGCAATATTTCGTTTGACGTCTCACGAAACCAATTCCACAATCGTGTTTCTTTCGAGTTTTCGCTGGAAAGAGTTGATTATTAGATGATTTTGGATCATTGATGATTGGATGATTTTGTACCCGATTTTTTCCCTAGCGCCGGGTCTGTATCAACGAAAACTATGATAAAATATTGAGAAATATTTCAATTGAAATAGGAATACAGAATTTTGTTGAGTTTACAGCAGATTTCCAAGTGATGCCAATATTTTCAAAATTTTCAATTCAAAATACTGACGTGAAACTGAAGTTGTGAATACCCTATTGATCTGTTGGTTGCAATCAAATTTTGTTTGACGTTTCTCGAAAGCAATTGTACGAATCGTGTTTCTCCAGAATGCACGCAGAAAGGAGTTAGTTTTTGAATGATTGTGCTCTATTTTCTATTACCTCTTACCGGCACCATTAAGATCTTTATCAACCAAAACTATGATAAAAGATCAGGAAAATTTATGATTTTGTCGTGGTTCGATAACTTTTTTTAAGATATGCCAATAATTTAGTTTTGTACTTATATCTAGTTATAAAGCGTTGAGCAACGATATATGGTAGGTCAACATCACGGGCAGAGGGCCAATGCAAGGAAATGAGCCACAATTATAAGGAGAGCTTACCCCACGGGTTATGCTTCTCTCCCCCCTCCCTCCCTCCCCACTGCAAGCAGTGAGGACGCGGTCCTTAAATGTGTAATGTGTGAGTGTAATGTTGAGCATAGTCATAGTTGCCTTCCAACATCACGGACAGCTAACCAAATGCGGCAAGTAGAAGGAACGTTGCTGTTACATAGTAGTCAGGTTAAGTTGACAGAAGAGGCATAAGGAAAGCACCGCCCTTGCAGAAACTTGTTGCTCAAAAAGAAGTAACAAATGTGAAAGAAGGTGTTTTTAGTTATTTTTAGAATTTAATTGATATTAACTCTGTGTTGCCACATCATAATTTCGTTACTTAAAAGCCCAATGAGTAGTGAACTGATCAACTTTGACTCTTAGCGCAACCAACACCATAATTCTATTGCAGAATATTACCGACAGCGAATGGGGACATTGCCGTCGACCGTAGCAGGGCTTTCTGTGACGTCACTAGTCCACCTCAATACCTTTAGAAATAGGTAGTATTCCTCATTCATCTTTGGACTGGCCAGTAACTTAAAAATTCATATTTGTCAGGTCCAACGTTCACCATTACATTCGCTTTCCCAATGGTTTGTATTTGAATTTTTAATTGTGATTGAATTGCTTAAAACTTCTTTTTCCTATTTAATTGCGTCTAAAACCCCAGCTTCCTTATCGCGGTAATTGAACATTTGAATAATTTTTTGAATTAAATACATATACTCAAGCGTCTTGGACAATCAAACTCCCAGTCTCTTATTTATTATCCAAGATAGGGAAGCATCTAAAAAACGAGGATGAGAAAAATATTCCGCGCTTGATTCATTCAACTTTTTTTCTCTCGTCGACCGCACGCCCGCGAACCAAAGTGTCAAAACAACGGCGAGGTCGTCAAACCGAGCAAGGAAATCTTCTAACATCGATTGAAAATAAATCGTCTTCTCCCAGAAAAATCCCAACTAGTGTCACAATTAAAATCTTATTCACCGAACCAGTCAAACGGCGGTCATTACTTAATCTCAGGAATCGTTTAGCGTAAAATGTGTGTTTTGTTTTTGTTTGTTACGCAAGGATTTGGGGGAAATGAATAGGAACCCAATCAAAACACAATTACGGCAGTCCCAGCCTCGAACTGATGAGACAATTATGGGTTATTAGGAGAAAGAAATTTTTCTCGTGTTCGATTTTCGATCGTTCACTTGTTACCGACCGATGAATTTTTTATGGATCGTTATTATTCGTTATTTGTGATGGAGGAATAAACATAAATGACGGGTTTTTTCCGGTCCATAATGCCGTTTAGAAACGAAAAAGCTCGACGAATTTGATTGATTTTTCTTAATTTAGATTGACAGACCGACTTGAATCATTGCAATCGTGTGACGCGCAACTGAGTGCGTGTAACATAACGCTGCAAATTCTTTCACAGGGGTTGGTTATTCCTCGGACCAGGATTATGGAGAAAAAGGGGGGAAACAGTGAGTGTGGAGTGTCCCGGATTCATTCTAATCGATTCAGCGTCCAACATTTAGTGGAAAATTATACCCCTCACGCCTAGATCGCCAAAAATCTCGTTTATCCACTAAATTTTGGACCCTGAATCGATTGGAATGGGCCCAGGACACGCCACAGCCACTGTTTTTCCCATGTTTCAGAGATTGATTCCCAATTACGAATGGTTCCAGTGATTTTTTTTCTTATCAAATGAAAAACTCACCGTTGGAATATCAGCTATGTGTGACCTGGCTCTCCCAGCATGCCGCGTATTTGTACGTTGTACCAATTGTGATTCTGATTAGGTGGTTCATGAATATGCTGACAGAGACAGGAAGGTGGATGGATCAATTATGCACAATCTCTCATGAAGTTCACATGGCTGCAGCTGACGTCAGAAACCGATTATGAACCCTTGCCATCTCCACGTTAGTTCTCTCTGGGTTGAGTCGTGTCTGATACAAAATGATCTCTTCCATGAGCCCCAAAACATTTACCTGCACAAAATACGACTGTCAGAGAACACAAAGTGTCAACCAAATATCAGCTGACGCCAGTCACTATTCATCAAAATGTTATCCAATGCTCTGAGCCTTCCTAGCTAAGACAATTACTCATGTTGACACACACGTGTGATCACGTCTGGGTTTTCTAGGCTACCGACGCCCTTGATTTTTTAAATTAATCTTTCATCGGGTCAATCTATTTTATCAATCAACCCAAACAAGTCATAAAGGCGGGGAAGTGGCCAGTTCCAATTCGATCTCATCACGTCCTAACCACGCAGCTCCCTGTATTGGCTCGAGTCGACCGATCACGACCCCGTCACATGCCTGGCTTCCGTTCTTTATTCATTATGTTGAATGATTATCGTCCGCGGTTCTTGTTTTTAGAATACGAGGTGGCTCTAATGGTACATTATAATGGGGATTTCGCACCTTCTGAGGCTGAGGTGTCCCGAGGGAGATTGAACTTGACGCCCTCGACATGATAAGAACCGTCAAAAGACGATTTGAGACTTGAGGAGCCGCCAATCGTCCGACTGCGCCGTACCAGACACCATTCGAAACCGGCCAAAAATATTCGAAAATGAATTAATTTCTTTTGCATAATGCTATGGTGCTGGATAACATACTACTGACTTTACGGATAGAATTACGGATTTTATTGGTATTTATTAATATTGAGAGGCTTCAATCTCGTTGGCAACTCTATCCACGTTGGCAGAGCCCGAAGTCTGGTAGAACACCACTAACCCACAACGATCCAACATCAACGTGTCTTTGGTCCCCAACGGAATTTGTTCGAAATTACAGATTTTGAGGGCAGAAAGAGGGAGAAAGAAAAATAAATTGGGTCTTTTCAGGTCCTCCACTATATCTACGAGTCGCATTTTTCCCATACTTTCCGGCAAGGAAGCACGTGGTCAGGACCGGTTAGGACGAAAGGATTCAAATCAGGAATTTGATATGATTCCCGGAGTTGAGCTCTTTTTCCTCGGGATTCCCTCCGAAGACGAACATTCCTGAGGGCGGCCCGTCTCGGCAGTTGTCTCCAACGCGTGCGTCATTCGAGCAAAAAACTTGGCTGGAAAAAGGCGAAAAACGACTAAATCCGACTCGCCTTGAGTCGAGAATCCCGGAGAGAATACGAGTTGTGATGTCCTCTGTTCGAATCAGTTCACAGGAACGCCGTTGATTGGCAGGGTCGCAGCTGAGGGGCAGTGAGAACGAATCTGAGCACAATTTATTTGTTCCAGTTTTCGAACACAGTCATTTGAAATGAAGCCCGCCAATCAGTGAGTTGACAATACGATTGTGTGAAGAGGCATGGCGTGTTTCGGGCGCTCCTTGTTCTTTTAATGGCCTCTTGGATGTGTTGAGAGTCAACCCAGGTTGATGCTTCGTACGGTCCATTTCATGTCAAAAGGTTTCCAGCTCAAACGGTGAAGGTTGTAGAAATCATACGCACAGACTCGCAGAAAGCGTTGTCTGGGCAAACTACCAGGATTTCCATACTTACACTGCACTTGGAGCATGTTAATGCAGCAGTCAGATTGCTGTCCCACTGAAAAGAGCGCCAAGTGAACCCATCCCAGATTAGATGCCTGGCGTCAGTCCTTGCTTTTTGGTAGGATATATCCTGCGCATTTATACGTCCAGGCTGGGCAGCATGTCTGAAGTCTTCAGAGCATCTACCGATTCCCCCTTCCTCTCAAGTCCCCATCTAACTGACCACCATGCATAATAACTGACATCTTCAACCCGGCGAACTGAGGACCAGCATTGAGTGAAGTCCGTCGGCATCAGAAATTGGCTCCCGATGAATTTGAGGTGCTCAAGAAAGCGCGCTACTAAATTCGAAAGTAACATCAATCGGAATTTTACACCTTCCAACAGAATATGAATGGTCTACATCTAGGCCTACCGTTCATTGACCTGTCCTGCTTGGAATTCCAATCGCAAGAGGGGCTTCACGGGAACACACGAGATCCCTGCTAAGTGTGGAAGCCACTCATGTGTTCGACTCTGCTTCTCGGCGTTAACAAGACGATGATGTAGACAGTGAGAGGACCAAATCCAATCGAGGAATTCAGTTTTTTTTTTCTTCAAGTAGCGGAATTGAACAAATTGTTCGTTCGGGGAGAGAACATTTGTTTTCTGTTGGCGTTTCAGTAAGAACAAACGTTGAGACATGCTTTTGATTGAGGAAAATTTGACCTGACTTGAAAAAGTGGGTAAATAGGTATAAGAGCCATGTATCACATGAGAGATATGTGATTCCCGCGCATTTATCAAACCGAAAATCATCATCGAAAGCTTTCTGCCAAAATTGTCGTAAATTTACATGTTTATCGTCATCCGTGTCATAACTTCAGCTGACGCAAAGTGAGAAGAATGATTCAAATTATGTAAATGAAGCGGTACCGTTCAAACGTGTCCCCAAGAAACCGTAAAGCTCTTATCGA